>CAUYQG010018012.1:0-74985 GCA_963574415.1 Tarsius wallacei
AGGTCCTTCCATATTTTTGCTCTTTAATTCCTTGCTGACCTGATTATTATGGAGTGGAGTGCAGTGGCCGCCCTCGGCCACCGCAACCTCGACCTGCTGGACTCCGGCGATCCTTCCGTCTCAGCCTTCCGAGTAGCAGGAATTACAGGTGCGCGCTACCACGCCGGCTAATTTTTTTAATTTATTGTAGAGATGAGGTCTCGCCAAGTTGCCCAGGCAGGTCTCGAACCCGCGGGCTCAGGCAATCCACTCACCTCAGCCTCCCAAAGGCGCGGGATTACAGGCTGAACCACAGAGCCGGCTATTATCCTTTTAAAATGGCAATTTGCCACTCCCATTCTTGCTGTGACTTTCTTCATATGTAACTCTATATTTGACTTTTTATCATAGCTCTTTTTCTAATCAATATATGCAGCATGTATCATTAATTGTATTAATTTATTATACTTATCTGCTTTTATTTTCTGTTGGCCCTGTAGAATATGAGATCTACAGGACCACAGATATCTGTCTAAAACAGTTAAAATACTGTATGACATTTGGTGATGAAATAGTAAATAGTTGTCAGTGAGCAATAAAGAGATGAATTTCAGTAGAATCACTTATTGAGAGAACAATAAATGCTTTTGGAGAGTTTATCTAAAAAAAAGTTTGAAACGTTTGTTTTTTAGCACAATTATAAGAGATAATATCTGTCTTGAAGTCTCCATTTTTTAACTATAGATATGTGTATAGTTATATATAAAAACTCTATATAGAGTTATATGTATGTAGTCTTAAATATCTATGAATATTTGTCTTACATACAATTATAAGTTACAAAACTATTAAACATATATATGTAGTCTTACATATAGTATAATATATAGTGTTAAATATGTATAAATATATATCAAACAAAAATTATAAATTACATGAAATATCAAAGGTAATTGCAACTGATCTTTGGGTTGAAATGTAAATGACTCAGAACTTGTCTTTAGTTGCATTCAAAAAGGAGAAACACAAAACGTTTTACTTTGAATTGAAAGTTCATTGTTCTCAAATTTTGTTTTGTAAATTTTCTATTTCACTCAACTAATTTAGTCATGTCTTGCATTTCCCATACTTTGATAATAATAATAATGATAATAAAACTTGCTCATTTTTACTACTCTGTCCAAAAAAAAAAGATGGACCTTATTTGGGTAAGTCTATTATTGCACAGATCGCACACATACTAAAAATTTCCATGTCCATCTTTTGATGTAATTCACCTGCACTTAACCCACTACAGTAGAAAAGCACTGTATCTTTGCTTTTGGGGAATAATATATGACTTGCAGGTTTCAGATTTTATTATAAAGTCTGTACTATGTTTCTCAAGTTTTATTATGTTTATGAATCACTAGGGGACCTTGCTAAAAATGCAGATTTGGCTTGAGTGGGTAGATGGGACAGATATTCTGCATTTCTAAATGCTCCCAAATAATGCTTATACTGCTCGTCCGTGGGCTAAATTTTGAGGATCAAGGTTATATAGTTATGTCAATTAGCAAAAGATATGATACCAAATTAACTTCCAATTCAATGTATTCATTTGCATACACTAATGCTGGATTATATGTATTACATGTTTCCTTACACCAGCCCTAGAAGCTTAAGGAGACTGTGTAAACTACATAAGATTAAAAGATATTTAAATATTTTAATAAACTATTTAGGAATGTATTAATACAGAGGGTTTTTAATCCTAATACCACTGTGAGTTTATTCAGGAACGTTTCAGAATTTATAAAAGAGTAATAATGATTTATGTCATATTTTATTCTAAAAAAATTTTTAAAGGTTAATTTACATTATTGATTATTAGATTTTAAGTCATATATTCAGAGCAAAGGATAATTTTGTGGTTTTTCTATTTTCAAAGAGAAACACATCAGGTTTTTTTGTAAAGATTTTTTGTGTGTGTGTGTGATATGCTCAGAATTTTGAAGCAAATCCAATTAATAGATGAATACAAAAAGATATTTTACAGTTACAGACTGGGTATTAGGATAATCAATCTACAGATTAAGTTTTTCTCTAGTCTAAAATGGTTTAAAGATTATTTTTACCAATATTGATGGGTTCACATGCCATTTTTTGGCACTGTTTATATGATATTTTTTCTGGTCTCTTGCATGTAGAGGAAAGTGTTGAGTGAGTTTACTGGATATAGATTGTTTATATCAAGTATGTTAAAATTAGTAATAGTTTTATATTATGATAAACTAAATGTTACTTTTTAGTGATTTTTTAATTTTCTGAAAATTAGTAACATATTTAATCAGAGTATAATAAAAGTAACTTTTCATCTGTGTTTTGAAATCTAAAATATTATTTTTTCCACCTTAAAATAACTGTTTTTTTCAAAGTTAAGAAATGAGTTATTGGTTATAATGTATGACCAGGCATTGAAAGACTGCCTCAAGCCATGTTTATATTGTTTATAAAACAGTTAATTTATAACTTGTATTTTTTCAGTTTCAAATTTATAATTAAAAATTGCAAAGTGTAAAGATACAGTGATCTAGATATGACTGAAATATAAGAAGTTGTTCTTAATATGTGTTTTTTCAAATACTTCATTTATGTTCATATTTACTAAACATTTTTTCAAAATCATTAACCTGACTGTGGGTGTTCTTATATTTATTTGTAGCTTTATTACAAGTACTTTGCTAAGTAATCCACAGGCTACATCCTAACAAACACATGAAAATATAATAAATGTTACCTTTGTAAAAGTCTCTTTTCCCTTTGATTACTTACATAGCAGTCTGGAATTGCTCATGCTTACCCTAGAGTTTCTGCTTTATGTTTTACTTCCAAAAGGCAGGTAACTGCAGGTGTTTATCATGCAGATGTTTATTTATAGAAAATCACTGTTAATCAACACAAGACACAGTAGTTCTTTCAGCAACTAAGGTTTTTTGTTTTGTTTTGCTTTGTTGAATTTAAGCTATAGGATAGCCACATTAAAAATGCAAATTATTTACTGAGCTTTCAAATTGGAAACTAGGAATGTCAGGAGATTCCCTTGTGTATGCAAACAAAATAAACAGGTTTGGGAAAAGTTAAGCAAAAAGTAATATGGGTTGAAGTGATAGCATGGTGATTCATTAGAAGAATATCTTTTGACAGAGAATAAAATATTGTGGGATTATAAACATTGTCCTATATTGTCACGCTCACCTACTTTCTTTTTTTTTTAGCCCCTCCCTCCTCCCATGTTTGCCTACATTCTAATGATAAATCTTAAATGCCAGTCTATGTTTCTTTTTTTATTTTTAAATAACAATGATACTCTATTTTACTTTTTAAGTACTAAAGCTAATATCAGGATCATGTGCACAATTTCATCATAAGAGTACTTCAATATTCATTGTAAGGCTTTGTTTAATGGGAGATAAGTTGTGTTACTAGGATTGGGAAAGTGGAAGAAAAGATTGGTAGACTTTGAGAACAGCCATAAAATGAGAAGACAGCTTTACATTGGGTTAAGCATTTAAAGTTAACAGATAAATTAGAGAACTAGTATATTATTCCAGAAGTAACCCCCGAAGTGATGTCCTCTACCACATTCGCAGATTCCAGTCAGCATCTTGTTGAGTCACAAAATTATATCTGATAGAATACAAAAGAAAAGAACTTTATAAGACATTATGGTTACATTCTTATACTATATACTACGTGTATGATATTCATAAACATAAATATCTATATTCTTTTGGCCTCTATAATTTATTTTAAGCATTTAAATATGATTATTAAATATTGATATTTTAATCAGTTCTCTGACTTTATATTAATACTGGATATTTATATAATTTATGAATTTTTTATAAGTTGTGAAAAATGAAATCAATCTTCTTGTTAAGTGGCTTGATAGCTGCAGATTTTTAAGAACTTTATATTACCTCATTCAGATTCCTTATTTTACAACATGGCCCAATCAATTTCTGCTACACTTTACCCTCTGACTAAAAACTAAATGACTAAATGTCTATTTTTAAACGTTCGGCTGTAAATTATAAGCCATTTCATTAATGGTAAGACATGAGCAATCTGCTAATGGCTGCCTTACCACTAATATAGAGTAAATTGAAGTTTAAAATTTTTTAAAAGTACTAATTTTTAAAGTGCATTTATTTTAAAACAATTTATTTTAATTAAAAATTAGTTATGCATTTTACTGGAGTTTGAAAATAGCAAATTTATAAAATCAAATGGTTATATAAATAAAAATGCAATGAAACATAGAACTACAAAATAATTATTTTGTAGACCATGAAAATTTAGTGTGTATAAAATATTGTTTCTGCAGTCCAGTCTTACAGGAAAAATTCACAAGAGACTCTGACAAGAGATGACATTCAGCTGCATATTTATCTTATATTCTTTATGTATACCACAAAGACACAATATTTTATAGATTTCTGTAACTTTGGCTAAAGGTAGTATCGATTAGTACTATCAGAGACCTGAAACACAAGGATATTAATAGTATTTCAGTGAAAATGAGACTAACATTTCTAATGAGATGTTTGATTTTTGACTTTGCAAAGTTATTGTTATCAGTTAATCAGTATAAATAGCCCTCTACTCTAACTAGTTTGGTTACAAGTATCTAAGGAGTGAAAATGTGTAAGATTGTGTGTGTGTGTGTGTGTGTTTAATTTTTAGTTTTGTTAAAAAAAATTGACAGTCAGGAATGGGGGTTTAGGAGAGTGGTGGTGATGCAAAGGAAGGAAGCATGGGGTGGGAGGTGGGAACTGGCAGTAGTGTCTCCTTCACTTCCACGCTGAGTATCCTTTCTTGAAAGTCAGACCGTCACATTCCAGAATGAACGAGTCCTCTACCGTGTCTGTTCAATGTAAGAGGAGATGTTTATCTCATCAGGCAGCTCACTAATACTGACCTCAAGTCATCCTGCACATCACTGAGGAGCTTGGCATCGTTTTCATCTGACAAACGTGATGGACAAGCATTGGAACCAAACTGGCCTGCTTTGGCCACCCTAAGATTCTTTTAGTCTGTTACTATTGTTGACTTCTGAAAGGCAAAGTTGTTTGTTTGTTTGTTTGTTTGAGTTGGAGTCTCACTCTGTTGCCCAGGCTGGAGTGCAGTGGCACACTCACTGCCACCCCAGCGTCAACCAGTTGGGCTCTGGTGATCTGCTGGGCTCCAGCAATCCTTCCGCCTGCCTCAGCCTTCCAACTAGCCGGAACTACAGGTGCGCGCTACCACACCTAGCTAATGTTTTTATTTATTGTAGAGAAGAGGGCTCACCAAGTTGACCCCGCTGGTCTTGAACCTTGAGCTCAGGCAATCCACTCGCCTCGGCCTCCCAACGTGCTGGGATTAAAGGTTGAGTCACCGATCCCGGCCGGCAAAATGGTTTTAACTACAGATTATGCTCTCTCTTTTAAAAAATATCTCATTTGGACCTCCCCCCACCAATAAACTTCTTCCTTTAATTTAACTTTGCTTATCTTTGAAGGTTAGGATAAAATTTTCTCCGTTAAAATTTTGAAACTATATGTGCCTTTCAACATTTTAAACTTTACATATAATTTCACTTTGTAAACTTTACATATAATTTCACTGCATGCTTTTTTGTAAGTTGTTAGCAAAGAATCACTTGAAAACAGAAACCTATTGATTCTTCCTGATGATTTATAGAAAAGTCACTATTGGTAGAATGGAAAAATAAAAACACAAAAAAATCACTTAATATTTAATCATATTATTAATGAAATATCACTTCATCCCATTTAACATACATTAAAATAAATTACTTGTATAATTGAATAAACATCTATTTAAACAGTGTTTATATTTTTGATTTCATCAAATCCAAATGTTTTGAAGTTTGGACACAAATTAATTTTTTGACAATAAGTAAGACCATAAAACTCAATGCAGTGGGCAATAACTAAATTTGTTCAAATCTACTTACATATTTATTTCCAAGTTTTTAATTTGCTATCTTGCAAACATTTTTCTAAGCAAGATTATAAATTAAATACATCAATAATCAATTTTTTCTTTTAAATCTTCACAGAATTTTATAAAAATAATATATACACTTATAAAGAAATATTAATATATATTCACCACCTGGTCCAATATGTTTGCCATCAATCTAAAAGTTTATTTTATTCTTTGTGATCTGCATTTAAAGATAATTTATTCAGAATTGATCTGCATATTTTATCTGCTTTTGTCCAGATGCCTGTAACAAAAATAAAAGAAACAAACAAACAAAAATTCAAGCAGATCTATTTTTGGCCCAAACCTATGTGAGAACAGAATGGTGGTTAGAAATTCACAAGTAAAAAAACAAAAACACAAGCAAAAAACTGATGCTTGGCGCAAATGCCAAAACAAGTAAGTGTTTGTCCACATTTTGTTGTTTAAGACAGCATTCTGTTGTCTAGTGCCAGTGATTTATATTTATGGTCCCTCTTTTTGAGTGGCTAATCTAATCTGAATGTGGGAAATATGTATTATTTTAATTTCAACATAACTTGGGTTTACAGAAAGTTGTAATAATAGTACAGAGAGTTTCCATATAGCCTTCATTCAAATCTACTTCTTGTTAAATTCTTACATTATCATGGGGTACTTTTTTAAATGATTAACCTGATATTATACAGCACTATTAAATAAAATTCAAATTTTTCACAAAATGTTCATACTATCCAAAGTGATTTATATATTAACATCAACTCTATCAAAAGTCTTTTGCATGTGATTTCAAAGCATCTTATGCTTTCGTAACATATTTTTGTTACCTCATTTAATGTATTATTTCTATGTTTTTACATGGACTTTTCATTTTTAGGATACTTTATTCTGTTTAATAGACAACTATTAGAGAACATAAAAGTAACATGCATCACTTTTAGTTTATAAAATATTTAAGATGCTTCTTAAATATATATTAATGAAGGGTGTTCATAACATTTAGTGTATATGCGTCAATTGAACTATAAGGCTCAAAGTGCCATCAAAACTGATGACACTTTAATTACCTTTTTAGAGCCATAGGGGTTTTTACCATAAATAACTGGATAATTTTATAGTATATTAGATGTGGTGTTACTATACAATTAGATATTTAACATTTCTTTACTCTCCATAAAAAAATATAACTTTATTGTCAAAGTTAGTTTAGCTATTGTTATTTTGGCTGATTTCTCCAACAAAATGTTGGACTTTGACTCAGTGCTCTGAAGCAATTATCATTTGACTGAAACATAACTGCTATAATTAATAAAAGAAAATAGCTTACTGTATTTGTTGCATGTGATTTAACTTCATGACTTAAAGATGGAATATATTTAAAATCTAACTTCTTTTTTACTTTACTATATTGTATCACTATATATTGTAACATATATCAAAGGGTATATATAATGTTCAGAATAAAAAGTTATATGTCTATCTAACATGTGTTACCAACTCATTATTCCTCTACTAAGATATAATTAATACTTTCAATTATGTGATAACAGTAATGTGGAAGGCTCTTTCTTTTAGAATTTCATATTCATAGATAGTTCTCAAAATAATATGTTCTTTAGTTTTTTTAAAATTTTGATCTTTAACAAACTGCATTCAGAACATATTAATTCTGTTCCGTGACATAACCTAACAGTGGCATTTAGACAGGATTCAGTTGCAAAATGGGCCCCAAATGGCAATGCTTAGAAACGGATAGTTCTTGTGCAGAAAAGAATTCAAAATAGCAACATAATTGAAAGGAGTGGATACATCAGAGACTGTCTCAAAGAAAACCCAGGAGACCAGTCACAAGCTCCAATAATTCTTCCTCTGTAAGCACCATACCGCAGGTGCTTTTTCTCTTGGTTCAGGAACCACAGATGTGTGACTAGAACACCTGAAAAACAAGGAGAGAACAATAGAGTCTCTTCCAGCTTTGCTTGTCACCTAGGGATATCTCGGCTGTTTATGCTGAAAAGCTGGCACAAACTGCCACATTACTCTTTAGAACCACAGTTACAAGGAAATATTATTGATCAAAATGTTTTACGCCTTGACCAGAGGTCAGTGTCATACAGGTTCATTCCTTATTTCAAGCCAATTCTAGGCCTGGTGGAACTAACCATCACAACACAATGCATTTTTTGTTCCCTGGACAAGTGGCATACTATTTATCTATTTTTATAGCCGCAGCTTTGAGGACAAGACCCAACATGTGGCCTTTAGCATTGTGCTGATTATTCTTGATAACTGACCTTTTTATAATCAATTTTCAAATCAACTTATAAAATTATATCACTTTGAAAGAAAAAATAAACAAAAAGCAAAATCACAATACTATTTAGGATTTAAATGAAATAGTATTGAAAATGTAGGTTAATTTTTGGAGATTTGACAACTTTACAGTATTGACACTTTTCACATTTGTTTAGATCTATTTTAGTTCTTTCATTAATGTCTACAAGTTAATTTACACAAGGAAGATATCTTGTATTGGTTAATTCAGAGATACTTTGTGTTTCTGTTGCTACTGGAAATGGTACTTTATTAAAAATTTTAAAATATAGAAATTTGATGAATGCATATTTATTCTGAAAACTTACTAAAACTCTGTTACTCATTCTAACATTCTACCTTGGGGTTTCTACATAAACAAATAATATGCAAAGAATAATTTTTTTTTCCTTTTAAAAAATAATTCTTCTCAGTTCTTTTTCCTGGACATACCTAGGTAACTTAAAATACTTGCTACAATTCCAGCACAATACTGAAAAGAAAATATAAAATAAATGATATGATTTAATGAATGAATTAATGATATTACTGGATTTATGTATTTCTACAGAGAATGTTTTAGTATTTTATGTCAGTTTTTGCTATGATTGTATATTTCCATATTTTAGACAAATATTATGAGTTTAAGGATGTTTATTTTTATTTCTATTTTGCTAAAGTTTTATCATGAATAAATGCTGAACTTTTTGATAGAATTATTTCTCTGAAATTCCCCCCTTAGTGCATATATGAATTATTATTTAATTGATTCTAATGCAAATTTAACATTAATTTTTTTTAAACAGCCCTGTAAAAATTTAATTAACATATAATGATCTGCACATATTTGAAATACAGAATTTGATTATCTCTGACATATAAGTATATATGCACCTGAGAAAATAATACCACATCAAGATGATAAATGTGTTCATCACCCAAAAGAGAGCTTACTTGAACCACTTTGTAATTTTACTTATTTTTCCTTTCATCACTCCAGTATGTTCCCAGGGAATCAATTTTATGCTTGATAAGTTTAGCCTAACTGTACAGATCAGAAAATCAGTGTATAATGTTTAACTACTTTTTAATTCAATACATCTATTCTAACACAGCATTCTGAGGCTAGTTATGTTATAAACTGTTGGAACAACACTGAGGCAGATATAGGCCTTGGTTTCATTTATAATATGCCATCTCTGAATAATGGTTCATAATTATGTTGTGTCTTTCAAGATTAAACTCATATCAGAGCCAGTATTGATTGTCTTCTAGAACAGACATGTCCAACCCACAGCCTGCATGTGGTCCAGGACAGCTATTAATGCAACCCCACAAAGTATTTTAACATCACGTATTTTTTAGCATTTATTTTCTTTGTGACCTCATGTATGCTTCCATTTTTGAACTTCACAATCATGCCTTATTCATGAAATTGCTTTTTGGCAGCACATGGACTAGTGAGCAGCAGTTTTTTAATTCTGAAGCACATAAAGAGAAAAATTTGAACAAATATTTCTGATGAGTACCTTGAGAATTTATTAAGAATTGTGACACATTCATCAAACTAGACATTGATAGATTAGTTTTACAAAAACAAGTCAAACTTCCCACTAGTTTTATATTGTTCTCATTTTTCTAAACTTTATAAGAAAAATATTAAAATATTAAAAAGTAATTTTATAGGTATATACACACTAACTATATTATACAATTTATGGCCCAAGACAATTCCTCTTTACTCAATATGGCCTTGGGAAGCCAAAAGGTTACTCAATGCAACTCAGAGAACCCAAAAGATTGGACACTCCTATTCTAGAAGATATAGATATATCCATTCTTTAGTGTACACTCACCTTTTTTAGAGAATCTGGCAACAGATCCTTCTGAACGTGACTTAAATAAATTTTTAAATATTTATTTATAACTTCATTATATACTCCCAAATGCATAGAAATTTGTATTTTAATGCACACAATTTGTATTCTAATTTTGGGTATATATTTATAAGAACTTTAGTGTTTTAAATTATTCTTTAATTCAAGTTACCAATACTTTATCCATAAAAAGTAGTGTACTCAAAATGAATAATTCAAATGTTTAAGAAAAAATATTTTTGAAAAGATAAGAACAAGGCCAGGAAACCAATAAGAAATGATAAAATACTGTAAAAGCAACAAAAATGGAAATTCACTACTCCACTTTATAAGGGATAGTCACTGGGATGAATACTATTGGAATCCAATAAGAGCTGGAACTGGAGGTAAGAGTATGTCTAACAGCAACTGTGACCTCCTGTAGTGAAACACAATGAGCAAGCATAGACCCTTAAAAAAGAATCCTAGGATAAATCACCTTGTTCTCCTACTGGTGCCACCTTTGGAAATAATGCAACTTCAAATAATTATTCAGCTGCATGCATTCAGATTTTTATTTTATGTTAGAAAATGAGATGTTTTGCTAAGTTGTGTAATAACATTAAATATTTAGAAAGAACTACCAGGACATTAATGGTATCTACTTCTTATCTATCTATATATTTATCTTATTACTTAAAATTATATTTTGAAACTGGGCTTTATTTTTTTGACTGCCTCACTAATAAAATTAAAAGAAAGAAATATATTTTAAAGTTTTGTTCTTTCATAGCCTAGAAAATAATTGAATGCCTACTAGAAACAATAAATATTTTTTATGTTGAAATAAAAAACTTTTCTCTCTGAATGTTTTTATTTTTAAAATATATTCATTTCTATATTTTATGAATATAATGAAATAAATATGAGCATATACTAGTAAGAAAGCACATTGATAAGTATTACAATGGCAAAATATGCTACCTATAAATTAACTTTCATTAAATAATTATTTTTGTTTATTGAGTATATGTTTCCAAGTTTTCTGAATTTACATATAATGAGCTATACAAATTACTAGTTTTGTTAATGCATGCTTCACAATTCAGCAATTTCTGTCACTTCATTAACCTTACCTTGCATCAATATACCTAAATTTTAAAAAGATAAGTACAACTTTCATTTAAACATAAAACACAAAAGGACACTTTACATTTGATAGTTTTGAAAACTAGTAAAATGAAAAAGAACAGCATGATATGATAAAGTAATAAAAGCATTTTTAAAAATTGCAAAGGAAGACAACACAAAAAAAATGCAACCTCTGGAGCAGAGAGAGGAGTGGTGATTGATTACATTTACTAGAGGAAATTATGACATGAACCCTAACAGAGGAGAGTTTGAGACAAGACTATCCAAATTCCTAAACAAGCACAAATTGGAGTGCCCCAGATAACTCTGAAGAAGAATATGCAAATGATGATTAAAGTCAAATTATTGGTTACAAAATTATATATCAGAAATAGTTCTATCAAAACATCACATTTTACCCCATAAATATATATAATTATTATTTATCCATTAAAGTTTTCAAAAAGGAATAGTACTCTTAGGTTTTTCTTCTAATTTATCCTATAAGTAAGCATAGTTCTCAGACCTAATCCAGCAGAATATTTCAATTGGCTTTCAAGAATGTTATCAGAGATCATAGGTATATAATCCCTTGAATAATTAACCATTCCAAATATGAGCCATCTACCCACCCTCTAATATGTATTTAAGATGCTGACAAGGCTTTTTTAGTTCCTTGGGAAGAATTCTTTCCCTGGTTAAAAAAAATTGTAATTTTCAAATACTGATGCTATTAGTCTTCAAATACAGTTCCTCATTTAGAAATTTCATAACAAGGATAAAATCTTAAAAATTTGTAAACAAATATAGAAAACTTTACATATAAACTTTTAGGAATCAAAAATATTTTAGGCATTATAAAGCAACACTAGAAACTTGACACTCTTTAATGAAGTTTGAATCAAACTTTTATAAATCTATTCATATCAAAGGTATTAATGATGTATGAGGGTAGATTAAAAATATGTTCCTACATAAATGACCACAAAATTATACACCTAGGTGCCCTTTCTCTGTAAGCAGTTACAAATATGTTCAGCAAAAATGTGGAAGTAAACCAAGAATAAGAAAAATGTAAATAAAGGAAATATAAGAATCAATAAAAGAAAACATTGAAAGGCTTTCCTGAATTGGCAGCTGAAAGATTAGCAAAGATATTGCTGTGTACCTGACTTAGAATTCAGTAAGTAGAACAGAAGAACAAAATATCAAGGAAGCTAGGCCAAATAACTAAAATAAAAATGAAATATTAACCAAAGTACTTTTTCTAATGTATTTTGACTGTGGAGATTTTGGCAACAGACACTGGACACATACTTTGACAGTAAAGCTACTGGAAAAGAGAGGAAAAAACAGTAAGGATGGTAGAATAATATGATAACAGAATAAAAATTATTGAATTAAAAAAATAAAATTACAGTACCATATGTGTCATATGAAAATAATATTACAAAAGTATTTCGCGACTTTATAATTAAAATATATGATGTATTACTATGGGTAAATATGAGAAACGAGGAAGTATATGGGTGATTGTATATGGGCGAGCTGGGTGTTGAGGAATGAGAAGGATAAAATAGAGACTGAATTCTTATCTTTCCCAATGGAAATATAACATATAATGGCTAAAGTTTGTAAATAAAGAAATTTTTAAGTTCCTCCAGGTATACCCCCAGAAGAGGGATTACCGGGTCATATGGAAGGCCAGTTTCTAATTCTATTAAGAATTGCCACATTGTTTTCCATAGAGGCAGAACTAGTTTGCATTCCCATCAACAGTGTAGAAGCATTTCATTTTCTCCTTGCCAGCATCTGGTTTTTTTTTTTTTTTTTTTCATAATGGCCATTCTTACTGGAGTTAGGCGGTATCTCAATGTGTTTTTGATTTGTATTTTTGTGATTAATGACGTTGAACATTTTTTCATGTGTCTGTTGGCTGCTCAAATGTCTTCTGAGAAGTGTCTATTCATGTCTTTTGCCCAATTTTTAATTGGGTTGTTTGTTTTTTTCCCTTTGACATATGTGATTTCCTTGTAGATCCTGGATGTTAGGTCCTTGTCAGATAGGCAGTTGACAAATATTTTTTCCCATTCTGTGGGCAATCTCCCACTCTTGATGGTTTCTTTTGCTTTGGAGGAACTTAAGCCATTTTACAAAAAATATATCTGCTCTTTGTTGTATATTGCATCTCTGTTCACAACAGTAAAAACATAGAACCAACTGTGCTGCCCATCAAAACTGGACTGCATAAAAAAATGTGGTACATACACAAGATGGAATACTACGCAGCTATAAGGAAAGGCAAAACTATGGGCTTCGTAGCAACTTGGATGTATTTAGAGTCTATAGTACTCAGTGATCCATCACAGAAACAAAGAATTAAGTAACACATGTTCTCACTCATAAGCAAATCCTGAACATTTACCATAATATTATAAGAAAGGGATTGGCAATAGTCGAATACTGCCAGAGGAGGGAGGGAGGCACATAACATCAATAAGGATACCTGATCTCAAACCAGGCAAAGTGGGGACCAAAGGGAGGTCCAAACTTTACCTCTATGATGACCAGTTGTATACCTAGTCCTGAATTGTATCTCACAAAAAAAAATATATATATCTGCAATAAAATTTAATGAAGGAATTTTATTTAGACAAAATTTATTTATAATAAAATTTAAAATAAAATAATAATGGTATAAACATGCTATTAAAAGATAGAGGTATATAAAAGAATAAATTACTGAAGTAATTGAAAATGGTTGCCTATGGAAGAGTAGGCCTTGGAAGCTGGCAAGGTGGGTAAAACCATTGATTCACTTAAGAGTCCTTTAGGCAAATTTTGTTTCAAAGAAAATGTAGAAGCATAAATTTTTTTCTCCACTCATCTTCCTGCTCAACTACAAAAATGCCTTCTCCAATGGCAACCCCTGATTTGATTTTTCTATTTATTTTACAAATTATATGAGAATATTTGTACACTGTATTCTGCACTCATTTTTCTTCCATCAACATATTTTGAGATCCTTTTAATTTGTTATGTTTATACTATTATTTAATATTTTCTATTACCCTGTAGTCTTTTATGGCATATTAAATTTTTTTTACTAATTTTAAGAACAGTTTTAAAAATATCTCTGAAGGTAAGTTATGGCTTATAATTGATAGTGTCCTTCTGATAAAATTGGCAGGGGTTTTCTTTTTTTATTACAAAGATGTGGGGTACAATTCAGGGTTAGGTATACAAACATTGATTATGCAGGTACCCTTGCTGATGAGGTGTGCCCCTTCCTCCCCTAGCAGATTCCCTCAACTGCCAATCCCACCCCCACTTCCCTGACAGTTTCCCACTGGGTTTTTTCTAAGTATGTAAAATAATAATGCCACTTACAATGGTGTTTTACTATCTCCTGTACTTCAAAATATAAAATTAAAATGTTGCAGTAGATATATCACAACTTTTTGGGCACAAGTAAAATGCATTATTAGGCTAAAACATAGAATGGAATTTCTGGGTCAATGTATGTGCATTTGTAATTTTGATAAGTAGTAGAGAATTGACCCTTTAAGAAGGATGGAACAATATATGTATTTATTACAAGTCTTTGAAAGCATCTATATTGTTAGGACTACAAAACACTTAATATTAAATATTATTGTTGTCAAGTCAACTGGTTGAATAATAAAAACTTGCATTTTTAAAAATTCACTTTTAATTATAAGAAAGTGGCATATTTTAATGGTTTATATTGTAATTTTATTTAATGTGTACTATTTTTCATATTCTTTTCATATTTTTGTAGTGAGCTATTGTCTCAAAATTTTTGTGGAAATTCTTCAAATGTTAAGTAACATATTGCTTTACTATGTACTTTGTAAATATGATTTTAACAGTATTTAGTTTTTCTAATTTTTTAAATAAACATTTAATATATTTAAGTCTATTAATTCATTCTAAACAGTAATTATATTACATATCATTTCTTTAATTGGTCCAAATGAATGTTTTATTTTAGATAATTAAATTATGTTATAAAATAAGTTTTGAAAGAGATATATAAATAATAAAAGCAACAAAGTATTATATTTTAGAGAATAGTGAATTACCATTTTCTATATCTGAGTTTTGCTTTTTCAAAGCCTTTAGCCCTATATGCCTTTCAAAAATGTCAGAATGTAGAAGAGTATAAATGTTTTATAAATCATTAGTATTCTAAATATTGTTACATAAATGTGAGACTCGTTAAAATAAATCTACACTTACTTACATCATCTCCCTGGGTAAAACATACCCCTAATTATTGTGAATGATATAAATTTGCAATTGGATTGTTAATACCCTGCTAAATATTGAAATTGTTCAAATTTGCATCGGAGTGGCCAGTATAACCTCACCTAGACAGTGAATATAACCTTATTATATTTTAAACTTTTTCGCCTCGGAGATAATATCACTGTGTCACACAAATATAAAAATAGGAAATTAAACTAGATAAGAGAGTAGCAATGACAGACAATGACGCTGTAAGAGAGATATGCAGTATCTACATCTACCAGAATCAGTTGGCGCTCTGTTGCGGCAGGGTGAACTAGAATTCCCAAACTGCCTCTGATATCACAGTGATGGTATTCAGGAACTGTCAAAATGAAGCCTTAACTGATCCTAATTTCCAGGAGGATATAGAGCAGCAGGCAGTGCCTCGATGAAACCTTTGTTTACTTCCAACTTTAATAACCTAGGTTATAGAGATGAACAAATTCTATAAACTGTCTTTAGAAGACATTTTATTAACCTTTTGGACAAGCTCATTTCAATGCTTAGCATATGCATTCTCATTTGAGACCAAGTGGCAAAATGTTCCTACCCTAGATTAGTTGTTTCTTTATCAACTGTCAGAAGAAAATTCATGGTGATATGAAGACCATTTATGTTTTACAACTGTCATAATATGTGTTATTCGACAACTTATGGAACCCACGGAATGTAAATAAGGTACCAGTGTCCTTACTAATGATAATATTAAAAAATAAACCAATAAGCAGAAACTATTCTATAAAGTTTCAAAGTATAATTTGGAATTAAAAATATTGCTAACAATTTTATTTGCCATATATACATTGGAAGGCCTATTTTTTTCTACATAACATGTCAGCATATTGTAGAGTTTAATATAGTTTTCTTAAATGCAATTGCTTCTTTTATTAGATTTACATGGCATTGAAATAATTTTTATGACTGAATAAGTAGGGAGACATATTGATTAGATTTTCCTATGTAGACAAGATCTTTAACTAGAAATTTTAAATTGTATATTGTACAGATGACATACTGAATATGAACAAAGACTTTTATTTTTTTCTCCCTCTATAGGGGCTTACATTTGTGTCTTTCTCAAATTTTCTTGTCCCT
The DNA here is from genome assembly GCA_963574415.1 of Tarsius wallacei. Classification (NCBI taxonomy): domain Eukaryota; kingdom Metazoa; phylum Chordata; class Mammalia; order Primates; family Tarsiidae; genus Tarsius; species Tarsius wallacei. Next base: position 16,704 of record CAUYQG010018012.1, read on the forward strand.
TGTATTCCAATATTGCTCCTGCAAACCTTCTGACAAAACCATCTATCTGTTTGCAAATTCTCAAGGACCCATATATACTCAATATATTTATATATAATCTGAATTCTGAGCATTTTCCCCATACAAATTACATAACCAGGTGCACTGCCCAAAGCACACTTCATTGAGAGGATTAATCTCCACTGCTGAATTTTTGAGGCACCTTTATGGGAGATTGTAGTGAAGCAGCCCATTTTCAGCTTGCTTCAATGCCCTGAGCTGACCTATGAGTGAGCCAAACTTACATACGTTTCTCCTTTGTCAATTGGTCATAAATGGTCTCTCCATATGGCCATAGGTGTGAGCTGAGGAAGAGGTGCTGTTGGAAGCCTGGTGGATGGCATGGCCCTCTGGGCAATCTCATCATAAATCTTAGTTTTGGCCTCAGGCTGTGAACATGCTAGATTCTAAATGCATCACTTTTATCTTTCAATGGATTCCTGCTGAAGATATCAAATCTTTTGATTTTTTGAGTATAACAGAATCCAGCTCCTGAGGAGATGGCCATTTGATGTGTTGTACTCAGAGCCCAATAACATGTCAGGAGTATTTTTAAATGGTGTAACATTTTCTGTTGCTGGTGGCGTGACTTTAATTTAATACCTTACAGGTCTATTTTGTGATGCTTCTCTTTAGGGCTTGCCATAAACACCTATAGCATCTTATGTCATCATAGATTCAAATAATATCATAGAGCTTTGTTAATATTTTGGTTCAGGCAGCATGTCTGTTTACATCATATCCTAGAGCCACTGAAGTGTCTTTCCCCCTGCCTCGACAGGCCACATTAAAAACTGATAGCCTTTTTCTATACTCATAAACTGGTAGAGACAATTTTCTCAAGTGTGAAGTTTGTTAAACTCCAAACCCAAAGAGGCCTTTTATATGTTGTGCTTCTTTTATAATGGTGGAGGATATAAAAGAAGATATAATTTGTTCTTTGCTTTGGTGGATATTTTCAGTTGCACCACTGAATACAAGAAAATTCCTACTGATGGGGAAGGCTGATAACATTTCTTTCAGTTTATCTCCAACAGTGTATACCCTCTGTAGATAATTTATTTTACAAAACCTCCCAGTTTTTCACTCTTTGGATATCAACTTTTATAATATGATGGCATTAATATAGTAGAAACCTGTAATAGTATATAGCAAGTAAAGATGTTCTAGGACCTTTGGGCTATATTATGACAGAGGTAGGCCAGAGCACAGTTGATTTGGTCCTTAGTGTATGATTGGCTTTCCGATGTGAATATAATAGAAAACATGTTTGCTATACACTGTGTCCCAGAGACTCAGTCTTTCGGCTTAAGCAAAAATATTATACTTGGCATCTCAGCTACAAATGGGGTTAGAACTCACTGAATGTATGGAATACCACTGTTCTCCTTCTGGATCTGTTAGGTTTATGTTGGTGTCAAAGTGATGATTTAATTGAAAATATGAAAAGGGTCATCACCCTTGCATAAGGTAATTTAAGGAGGCTGCAATCCTTTCTTCTTGAGGTGGAATTTTTTTCTGTTTTTGTAACCATTACAAAGGGAATCAATTTTGGTAGGTTTCACTAGATCTCCTCCCCTATAATAGCTCTCAGCCAAAGTATCAATGATCCAATGTGGCGATTCTGCTAGTTCCAGGTATGTCCATTCCAATTGTATATTTAGACACAGTGAGTACCGTGTGATGCCCCTCACCACCTTGGGACTCTACAGAGTCCCCACCAGCAAGAAAGCTCTCACCAGATGAACCCCCTTTATCATGAGCTTCCCAGATTCCAGAACTGTGAGGATTAAATTATGTTTTTTGTAAGTTACCCAGTTTTAGATATTCTGTTATAAACAACAGAAAACAGTCTAAGATAACCCTTTATATCCCTACACTAACACATGAGCCCTAGTGATGCTTTGAGTCTTCAGTTATTATTGTTGAGTAGGGCACGGTGTCCAACAGTTTTTTAAATATATAAGTGCTTTCTTTTTTTTCTGGTATATGCTCACCTGAGTAAAAATTTATAGATCACTTTGTAGAAAGAATAGAATAATTATTATTGTGCATATTTCCTATAGTTTTATTCAAAGGCAGCCAGCCTTCCTTTCAATCCATGTGTTTTTGGGCTGATAATTAGTTCAAATTGAAAACAGGATGAGGGATTATGCCAATTTATTAGTAAGGCAACCCACTTTCTCATAATTATTCATCTTGGATTTGTTGTGGTTGTTATATAGAGTAATATCTTTTTTTGAATGTCCATGTCTCTTGTTACTGGAAATCCATGTTTCATTAAATATCTCCATAGCTCTCTGTGGGTCAAGCCTTCCCAACTGCCAGCTTTTTATCTCTGCTCATTACAATAATTAGATTCACCTGGTTTCATTTGATTAAGTACCACCACCTGGTCTCTGTTATTTATTTGAATCTTATCTTGCCCATTAGTATTAGGGTGCTCAGTTCATTATAGCAGCATCTCTTTTCATCAGCCCTTGCTTAAAAAAGATGGGCACCACTGAGCTCCTTAATAATACTGGTTATTCTCTCACCAGTGCAACCCTGAGTCTTCACCTGTCTGTTCTATGAAAAACCCAGACGTGTCCAGGCAAATTATAGTGGTTATTGTAAACATGAGTATTGTCTCTGACTGTTCTACTCTGCTAGATGGGATGACTTCACTGGAGAAAATCAATGCACATTATACGCAGCTATTGATTTTATGAATTTGTTTTTTAGATACTCAGAAGGAGAATCAGAAACAATTTGTCTTTCAAAGGAATAAAAGGGGCAGTGTCTCATCATTGACCAGCCTCAGAATTATTTTAGCTATCTATCCTTATATCTTCCATACAACAGTACACAGCAATTTTGATTTTCTTGACATTCCACATGGTGACACACCAGGCCTCAAAACTGATAACATTTCAAGTAGTTCTGGTGAAAAGGATCGCTGTTCCTTAAATGTCTTTTAGATATCCTGGACATTCTGTAAAGACACATTCAAGACAGAAAGTTAAAATAAAAAATAAAATTAAGATGTATGCAAGCCAGGGAGTGAAAATAAACCCCATCAATATTCAAAGAAGTTTTATTGACTTTTTATGGGTCTATTGTCTTAAACATTTGAGGGAATCACTTCTGAGTAATTATAGATGACATTATCAACCCAGTTTGTGATGAATAGCCACTTTTCTTTTCAAAATTGTCATGGTTAGAAAGACCACCTACATCTATGCTAAAATGACAAATTCTTGAAAGCTGTTGCCACTTTCACACAAGAAGTAAAATATCACACCAGAATATCTCAAGGCCCCCATACTACTGGCATTCTGATTTTAAAAGACTTCATTCACAAGCTAATCATTGAGTATGTCAGGGAAACAAGAAACCCAAATCCCCAAGGATGCCTCAGTGTGGAAGCTGTCTATTCTTTGTCAGAAGCTTCAATCCACAAAATCATCAGTGTCATACACTTGTAGTTGAAAAGGGTCATTAGTAATGCACTTCTCCACATGCAGTTCTATCTGATCAATATAATTCTTTCTGACATTTATGCGATGGAAAATTACAAACATAAAACCTATCAATTACGAATACATATTCTCAGGTAGAAGCAACAGCAGGCTTTGAATGAGCTCAAAGGGCCCTACCTGCAAGATCATTTACATATTTGTTATTCTGTATGTACAGTAATGAGTCTTTTTATTATACTCAGGCTACTTTCAAGATTTTCTCTTTATTACTTCTTTTGAGCAATTTGATTATGATGTATCCTGGTGTTCTTTCCTTCATAGTTCTTATAGTTTGTTGAGCTTTTTGGATCAGTGAGTCATAAAGTTCTGCTGTCTAGCTGATGAGAATAGGCACTATACCCAGCCCTGTGTGAATGCTTGACATTATTGTCTGTAATCTACTTGGGTAGTTCTTAACACAACTTCAAGTAGATTTTTTTTTTCACATGCATGTTTTGATCAGTACTCTAATGAATAACAAATAAAGACTATCTGAAAGTGACTTAAAATCTCTCTGTGTGTACCTCTCCCCTCTTCACACGTTCTGTAAATTCTAGCTGATTTGTCCTATCCAAATTTTCAGCTCCATCTTCTCTACTATAAATGTCCACTGAGCTCTACCTAATTTTTTCTTCTTTACCAGCATCCTAAATTCTCTCGATAGTACGTTTTGGTGATTATAGGGCTCACTTTGGTTGCTTCCCTTGTTTTTATGATGACTTATTTTCATTGACACTTACATTTGGTTGTTTCATGAAGGGGGGTAAATCTGGGTTCTTCTACTTCATCTTGGCAAGAAGTAACTGTTTGTGAGGTTATAATTGAAATTCTAATGTATATCAAGGTCCTGCTAATCAACCATATCCTAAATCAAAGAATGCTAAACTCTTTGCTAAGTTTTGTTTTTTAAAATATTTTTTCCCATTGTGTTGTATGGTTAATTCCAGCAGATCTGGAATTAGCTTGAACTCTTTTTAGAGTGTAGTTTGTATCTGCATGCCAATGACCCCAATGTAAAGACATGAAATATAGTGATTAGTGTGTGTAATAACTATGTGTCTGAGAAAGTTTGGGGTAATAGCAGCTGATCAGTATTGTTTATAGATAATAGTGAGATTGATGATATACACCTGTTCTCAGTGAGCACTCCCTAGAATTTTACCAATGAAGATTCATTATACAGTTAAGAAATGATTTCTAAACTACCAGCGTATTACAAATTTTGGGCTTCCTGGTTCTGAGGTGCTCTATAAATAGCAATAGTTCTTCATCCAATAGAGAAAACCCATTATGGTTTTTACAAATGGAGAATATTTGGAATTGTACCAATACCCTTCATACTGCTTCGTTTGAAGAAATTTTTGACTGTTTTTTATACCCTTAATATAATGATGTTGCTATGTTATATTTTGTTTGTAATGATCTATATTATTTGTAAGGATTTTCATTGTAGGTCCTATAATTTTTTTCACTGAGGGGTTGCTTTCTGGTAGGTTCACATTGTTGATATTCTACTTGAGACTTGGTAAAAGCCTTGAGAGGAAAAAAAAAATATGTAGCATGTCTCCTAAGAAACTTTTCTCTTCAAATCCCAGTCTCTACCAATTATTCTTTCTACTCTAATTTTCAAGAGTCTATCTAAATCTGAAAAGTTTTGATGCATAATTATTTAATTTCCTGATAAGGGGTTTCAAATATATATATATTTTGAGTTCACAGCCACTCCAGCATCAACCTGCTGGGCTCCACTGATCCTTCTGCCTCAGCCTTCCAAGTAGCTGGAGCGACAGGTGTCCGCTACCATGCCCAGCTAATTTTTTGATTTATTGCAGAGATGAGGTCTCACCAAGTTGCCCAGGCGGGTCTCAAACCCATGGGCTCAGGCAATCCCCTCACCTTAGCCTCCCAAAGTGCTGTGATTACAGGCTTGAGCCACCACGCCCCACTGGGTTTCATATTTTATAGGTTTGGCCAGCTTTGCATTTCTGTGATATCTCTTCCTGCTTAACTTAATATTGGACTTTGTTGTTTCCTTTTTTAATGTGTAAAACTCCTTCTTAAAAATTTTGGAGGCGGTAGTTTAGTCTATAAAAACAACAGTTACAACCTAAATGTTTCATTATGTATTTTATATTTGCTTATACCTTTAATATTATAATTAGTTTTGGATTTTAGAAAACTTTTATCTTAGGATATGAAATTGTCAAAACAGTAGTATTCTTCACATCTTCTATATCAATCACTATGTTCGTTGTCCATATAATAAATAAATAAATATTTAATTAATTTAGTTATTCAAGTCATTTTCTATCTTGTACCAATAATTATTTATCAAAGCAGTTATATTTTCCTTACTGAGAAATTGTCACTTTTTAATTTTTCTTTGAAATGCTTTCCCGTCAACTACATAGCTAATTGCAGTTGCAGACCATAATTAAGAGATCTATTATAGAAAAAAATAACTGAATACCACATCTTCTCACTCATAAGTGGGCCCTGAACAATAATCACATGAACACAAGGCAGAGATTGCCAGTCACTGGCCCCACTAGGGGGAGGAGGGAGAAAGGAGGATGGGGAACCAGTGACAACACAAAGGGTACCAGATCCACTAACAGGGGAAGGAGGGCCAGTTGGAAGCCCAAACTTAACCTGCATGCAGCCAACCTATGTAGTTGATTCTCACTTGTACTCCACATCTCAAATAAAATAAAATAAAATAAAATAATAAAACATGCTTTCTCTTCACAAAAAAACGTAAAATTATTAAGTATATTAAATATAAATATAAGTAGTCTATTTACAAAACTTGGGAACACAACTATACATGTATTTCTTGTTGTTCTTTGTCTTCACATCTCTCTATTTTGTATTGGCTTGGTGTTGTTTTACATTGTGGAATAACATTAGCTATTAAGGATGGTTTCTAAACAACATTTTGACACCCGTATTTTACTCTTATTTGTGACTGTACACTACTTCTGTGTTTCTCAAATTAAGGTATTCTTACTGTAGTTTTCTCTTTTGATTCAACTAGCCTCATGGTTCATGTTTATTCTTCAGCATACATAAACTTATATGTCATTTCACTAATGTAGCAATTATTTTAAAGAAATATATGTATTTTATTTTGACAGACTTTTTGAAATTAAAAAAAAAACTTAAATCACATTAGTTGTAAGTCAAAAACAAGTATTCCCAAATAAATTATATATAGTCTTCATATATATAAAATCTATTTTTGAAATATACTTTGTTATACTTTACATATATCTGACATTTATTCTGTACTGTAACTTTATATTTTTAACATGTTTCTTTTAATAGTTTTTCACAAATCAGAATATTAGCATTTATATATTTTTATTTTCTGAAATAAAATGTCATTGTACAATATTATAGGTATATTTATTAATATCTCTATTTCTAGATAGGTAGATAAAATATAGTTTTTGTTCAAGTTCAGTAGTAAATTATTATAAATGTATTACTTAAATGGACAATTTTAACACAAAATAAGTTTCATTTGCAGAAATAAGTTATTAACTTTTGAGAAGACAAATTCTTTTTGAGAACACTGAAAATTACAAGGAGGAAAAATATGTATAATCTGCTGCACATCTTGCTTATGATAGACTTGATTGAAAAATCTTTCAGAAATTATCTTTAATGTATAATGCAACTAGCCAACAATTAAGTTGTTACCTAATGGCTGTCATAAAGATGGACAGATGTGACATTAATTTGTCATCCATGCATTATTAGAATCATTTAATTGCTAATGCATGATAAAGTTTTGCACTGAAGAATGGTTAGAATGAATGCGCTTCTTTACTCAGAAATTATATGTTTCATGTTATAGGAAAAATGCACAGGATGTCACATATAGTAAATAATAAAGTCTGGGAAAATGGTGTCCTTTATCTTGACATAACTTGTTGAACAAAAGTAAAAGCATATAATGTTTACTTTACCAACAGATTGGCAAGAAATACTTTATTCAAAAAATAGTTTAAAAGCTTCTGTTCTATTACAATAGCAGTTTTCATATGCTTTTTAAAAAAGTATCCAATGTCCATTTATTTATTCTTAATGATTGCTATTTATAGTTTAGAAAATAGTATGAATATTTTTGAAAATAAAATTAGTGACTTTGCCTTATATAGTTGAATGCATTGGTCTTATAAGGACTTTTATAGAATTTTTGTTACCTTTAACTTTGAAATGTGATACTATGGAATCAATAGTTCACATTATTGACTGAATCTCATTAAATTGTTGGTAGGCACATTTACTATCAGCTTCTTCACAAAATACTTGTATAATGGTAAGTAATATCTTCACATATGCCAAAATTATCTTAGAAGTCATAAGTTGCACTTGACTTTGATTTATTAACTTGTTAAATAAGGAAAAGAAGATTTATTTTTATAATTGCAAAGATTGTACCCACGAATGGAAAACTTCTGCCTTGGAGAGTGTTTTACATGTAACTACTGGACTTTTGTTTACCCACAATTAGTAGAGTGTTTTAAAAATTAAACATTATTATATAACTCTGAAGCCTTGTAGATTAGATAGTTAAAAGCCAAATTAGATTTCTTTTTTAGGTCAATACTAATTCAAGTCATCACTCTATATGTTGTAATAAGGTCTATGTTTTTGTTGTATTCTATGGTTCATATAACTTGCTAGTAAAGGCACTGCATTTTAATTTAATGTTTGACATTATGTTAAGGCATGATAGTTCACCAGATTATCTTTATATCTCTAAGTAGTTAAAAATGATAGGAAAGGATATTCTATACTTAATTGGAAGGCATACCTGTAGTATTGAATTGATAACTGTTATCTATCAATGACTTTGTCTTTACTGCCCATTATAACTGAAGTGATATCACTGTGCTTCAAATCTTACAGTTTTCTACAACTTATCTATTGTTTACTAATACATCCAATATTTATTTGACATCAGTCTTATTAAAAAAGACTATGTTAGGTTCTGAATGTATCCTGGTGGACAAACCAGACATAACCTCTGAGGAGATATTAAGCTATTTTTTATTATTAAATTTGGATTTTTGAATGCATGGTGTTAACTAAAATTTTAAAATAACATTATTTTTAAATTCAAAAGTTTTTTTACAATACAATATATTATTTGGGGTTGTAAGTATCATAAAATGTTTTCAATAGCAAATACTCAACTTTAGGTCTATTTCTTAAAATTCTCACCACTTTTGTTCACACTATTCACATTACTATTAGTAAACTAATTAAAATAAACTTTTATTTAACACAAACATTTATAATAAAGATTTTCATGAGATTGTATTAAAAGTTAAGAAGAATGTATTGAAAGTAATATTACTCAGTTGATAATACCATCATATAGAAAGAAACCATCATATAGTTGTTAATACTTTCCTCAAATATTAATGCATCTACTTGATTATGTGTCAAGTTAATATAAAAATTAATTTATCTGAACTTACATAAGATTCACCTTTATCCTCCATTTGGCATTAGTTAAAATTTCCCATGTGTGCTGAAGTATGAAAAAGTATGCTGTATTACATTTTCCAAACTGGATAACTCATGTTTTAATACTCTACAGCTAATTTTACTTCTAGATAACTTACTTGTTAATTTAACTAATGGTTTATTTAAGACCAAAATCATCTGGGTGACTCAATAAACTTCTCTCCCCCTCTCTCTCTTTCTCTTTCTCAGTCTGTTTAAAGTCACTTTACATTTATTTAACAAATATTACAGCAATTACTATGTGCTAAGCAGTACTTCAAGCATTTTATAAATTTTAATCCAAGTAATCTTTTAATAACCTGGTAAGATAAATATTATTTCCCTCTTACAAATAGGGGAAACCAAGGCACAGAGAGGCTTGTGAAAGTCAGCAGTTGAACCCACTGTGTTTGGCTCCAGTGTCTGTTGTCTGAACCATATGTTAAGCTGCTTTTTCTATTTTGAAATCCTGCTTGCTTGTTCCTTCTACACAAATGTCTGCATAAAGAAGTTCTATAAAAACTTCTCCCTTTGTTTCCTGATTGAGATTTTTAGAAAGGTTATAACTGTGTGTAATTATAGACTTGGATACCTGTTCCAGGACAGTAATAAATGGAGTCAGAACACAGTGCTCTTATTTCACTCCTACCTGGAGTTGCTTCTAGATCATTCCCCTGTAAGTTTTAGATGTAGACTATAGGCAAAACCAACCTGGGTCTATCCCCATCACCAAACCAGTTTTAACAACTGCAGAATCCAAGATGTTCAGATTATCAAAATCTCCCACCTTTGGCAGAGGGTCATAAGCAAGGTCGGCGATACTGAGGCAGTACATGGCATTACATTTAGTAGAGAATGAAAAGAGAGGAAACATTGGTTTCTATCTTGGTGTTCTGTAGTCTTTGCCTTAAAATGATCAAAATAATCAAAACAATTTGTGGCTCAGGAAAACAGGTGACTCCAGGATTGGAGGTCTGAGTACTGAAAACACCTAAGTGGCTCATGAAAAACACTGGACCTAGTGCTCCTGATCTTGGATCATACCAAGTAGAGTGTCTTCATCAGTAGTGACCACCAAGAGAGTCGACACCTGCAATTCATAGGGTCTGCTTTTTCAATTTTAAATGGAGTTTTGGGATTATGTTTAAAGGACTCTTTGTTTTCTCTGACCAGGGTAATAAAATACACAAGTAACATTTCTTCCATCTATCTTTTCATTATACTTCAGTTTCACCTGCTCTGGAAGAAGTAGTTTATTTCAATATGGTGCTCCCTAGCAAGCCCCCAAAACAAAATTGATATATATAATATAGCTTATATTTTACTTCAGACCATGCCAAATATAGACTTCATATTCTATAATAAATATACAGGAAATTACTTTTGTTTATATAGAATGATTCCTCGTTGGCTATTTTTCTCACTTCCTTGAAGTCCCTTTTTTCTTTTTTAAAAAAAAAATTATTTTAGAGTTGCAGAGTCCAAGTAGAGATTTACTACATAAGTAGGATGCCTGCAGGTGAGGTTTAGGCTTCTAGATGGCCCTCTTTCTCCTGATAGTGGACCAAGTACCCAGTGTTTGCCACATGCCACACTCTTTTATCCCTTCCTCTCTCCCCTTGCAGTGACCAGCGTCTGCCCATCCCACCCTTGTGCTAGTGTGCCCAGTGATCAGGGTTCACTTATAACTGTTTAGTTCTTTGTTTCTGTGATAGGTCACTTAGTATGATGGTCTCCAGATGCATCGAAGTTGTTGTGAAGACCATGATTTTGTTCTTCTTTATGGCTGCATAATAGTCTAGTATGTATATGTGCAACATTTTCTTTACCCAGTCCAATTTGATGGGCAATTGAGTTGGTTCCATGTTTTTGCCATGTTGTGCTGCAATAAACGTGCATGTGCAGATATCTTTTTGGTAGAACAACTTATATTCTTGTGGGTATATTCCCAGAAGAAGGATTACTAGATTGTTTGGAAGCTCAATTTTTAGTTTTTTGAGAAATCACCACACTGCTTTCTATAAAGATTGAATTAGTTTACAATCCCACTAACAGTTAGAAGCGTCCCCTTTTCTCTACAGTTGCACCAGCACCTATTGTTTTTTGAATTTATCAATGATAGCCATCTTTACTGGTATTAGGCGGTATCTCATTGTAGTTTTGATTTGCATTTCTCTGGTAATTAGTGAGACTGAGCATTTTTTGTGTGTGTATGTTGGCAGCTGCATGTCATTCTTTGAAAAGTGTCTGTTCATGTTCTTTGTATACTTTTTTAATGGGGTTGTTTGTTTCCTTAAATTCATGTGAGTTAATTATAGATTCTGGATATTAGGCCGTTGTCAGATGCATAGCAGAGCATAGCATTTTTTCCCCCCATTTTGTAGTTTACTATCTTGATGACTTCTTTTGCTGCGCAAAATCCTACCTGTCAATCTTGGCTTTTGTTGAATTTTCTTTTGAGGACTTGGCAATGAATTCATCACCTACTTCGATGTCCAGCAGGGTGATCCCTATGTTTTCCTCTGAGATTATTATATTATGAGGTTTTCCATTTAAGTTTTTGATCCATTTTGAGTTAATATTTGTATATGATGATAGGCAGGAGTCCAGTTTCATTCTTCTGTATGTGGCTAGCCAGTGTTCCCAGCTTTATTTGATAAATATGGTTTTATTCACCAATGTAAGCTTTTTTTTCATAAATAGAAATGAAAGGTTGTTTTTAAAAGGTTATTTTTTAAAAGAGTGTAATGTACTAGTCATTTGCAATTTAAATTTTGTTAGTAGTAACATAGCTTTCTTTTCCATTATAATGTACATCATCCCCTTGATCTGAACAGATACTTCTCAAAGGAAGACATCCAAGTAGCCAACAATCATATGAAAAAATGCTCAGTTTCACTAATTTTCAGAGAAATGTAAATTAAAACTACAATGTGATACCACCTCATACTAGTCAGGATGGCTATCATTAAAAATAAAAATAATTTTTAAATAATTTTTAACATCCTGGCAAATATTTTAAGTGATAATATGGGTGTAAAACATGAGAAAACTTTTGCACTTTTGAAGAAAATGTACACTGGCATGGCTAATTTGCAGAACAATATGGTTATATCTTTCCATGAAGGTCTGTGTATGTCATAAAACAATGATTTCACTCCTAAGCAAATGCCCAAAAAGAACTGTCTCACATTTATATGAGAATACATGTGTAAAAATATTTATATAATTATTTCTTATAAAATAATATTTAAACATGCAAGATATATAAGCAAAATCTTAGTCTTAAAAATAAAATTAAAAAAACATAAGTGTTGGCATGGCTGTGAAGAAAAGGTAACACTTCTACATGGTTGGTGGGAATGTAAACTAGTTCAACCTTTGAAAATTTCTCACAAAAGTGTGGTATTTTCTTGAAAAACTAAAAATTGAGTTACTGTACCATTCATCAATCCCGCTTCTGGTAATATACCTAGAGAAGCATAAATTGTCCTGTCAGAAAGACACCTGCATATGTATGTTCATTGCAGCATAATTCCAATAAACACATGAAACCAACCAAGATGCTCATCAAAAGTGGATTAGATAAAGAAAATTTAGTACATGCACACAGCCATAAAGAACAAAATCATGTCCTTTTCAGTAACGTGGATGCAGCTGGAGGCCAGCATTTTAAGTGAACTATCACAGAAACAAAAAATTGAATACTGCGTGTTCTCACTCCTAAGCAGGTCCTAAACATTGGGCATGCAAACACAAAGACAGGAACAATGGACGCTGGGCACTGTTTATGAGGGGAGAGAGGGAAGGAGCATAGGGAGCTCACAAGCACTCATCAGGTACTATGTCCATAACCAGGGGGAGAGAGGCCTCACCTGCACTCCATTTACTTATGTAGCAAATCCTCACATGCACCTGTAAAATTTGAAATAAATAAATAAATAAGTTAACATTTGAAAATAAAAAAATTATCCTTACTTTTTCTCTAAGAGATTAAAAGGTGGGAGGGGGTAGTTGAAAAATTACATTATTTCAAATTAACTATAGCACATACCATACTGTCTGCAGCATATGTAACAATCATGCCAAATTTTTATGCAGCATTTTTTCTCTTGTTAACACCTAAATATTTATTAGCTTCAAAATATGTATAAATCATATATCACTCCTACCGTATTTCTTTTCAGTAAGTCTTGTCCTTTTATATTAATTTTAATTATATTCATTAAAATATTTTACAGAATGAAATACTATGTGCAGCCAATAAGAATACAGCAAATAACCGTGACCCAGGACCCAGTTGAAGGAATAAAATTGTAACAACAGAGCTGGTACTTTCTGTGAGTACCTCTCTTCAGTCTCATCCTCTACCATTGCTATCTACTGCCCAGAATTATATCCTTTATTTTACGTTAACGGTACATAAGCATTTCCTTTACTTTTTACATTGGTATATATCTTTAAGAGTAAGATTTTGACCGGGCTCTGTGGCTCAACCTGTAATCCCAGCACTTTGGGAGGCCGAGGCAAGTGGATTGCCTGAGACGGTGGATTCGAGACCAGCCCGGGCAACTTGGCAAGACCTTGTCTCTACAATAAACAAAAAATTAGCTGGGTGTTGTAGTGCGCGCCCGTAGTGCTGACTACTTGGAAGGCTGAGGCGGAAGGATCGTTGGAGCCCAGCGCTGGTCAACGCTGGGGTGGCCGTGAGCATGTCACTGCACTCCAGCCTGAGCAACGGAGTGAGACTCCATCTCAGAAAAAAAAAGTAAGATTTTGCTTATGTATTTTCCATTTCAACATTTTTACACATGCATTCTCATGTAGATGTCAGAGAGTTCCTTTTGGGCATTTGCTTAGGAGTGAAATCATCGTCTTATGACATAAACAGACCTTCATGGAAAGACATAACCACATTCATTGTTCTTCAAATTAGCTGTGCCAGTTTACATTTTCTTCAAAAGTGCAAAAGAGTTCTCACTGTTTTACACCCTCATTATCACTTAAATTATTGCCAGGCTGTTAAAAATTTTCTAGTCTGGTATATATAAAATGTTATCCCTTTGGCTCTAGTTTGCATGTATCTGATTGCTAGTAAGTGTAGTGGCTTGTAATAAATTAATTACCAAACATTTTTCAATTTTAGACTTTGTGCTGCTCTTTTTGATTATCTGTAATTTATTGGTTTTTCTGTTCCCTTAACTTCATTCCATGAATTTTAATTAGTACTTAATTAGTATATCACTATTCTTCTTTTCTAGATATGTTCATCTCTATTGATGTTGATGATGTAATCCAGGTTATTTTTTAAAAAAACATGTGGTGTTTATGTGTATGTGTGTTTAATATGTATCTTTTTAAAAATAAAAGCTAACACCCACTGAGTGTACACTCAGTTCTAAGCACCATTTGTCCTGACAAGATTAAATTGTATATATTGTATTGCATAATATATCACTTCTGTAAGATAAATATTATCTATATACCCATTCTAATTTTGAATAAATTTCATTAGAGGAAAACTAAACAACATGCCCTGGCTGATGTGTCAGTGAATCCATAATTTGAGCCTAAAAAGCCTGATTTCAAAATTCACACTTTAGAAAACATTATGATATACTATCACTCATAACAAATTTATCCAATTAGTCATAAAGTTATTTATAATAAGCAAGCTACACTGTCAAATAAAATGTGTACATATGGGGCTATAACCAAGCCAGAACAAACTTAGAAGGCACACAAAAAAGTTGCAGATTAAAGTGACTGACTCACTTTTTTGGGTGCCTAATTTTATAACACTGCCAACCTTAAGCCCACACCTTAAGCATTGGGAAGTTCTCAATAAGTAATTGACCAAGCATAACAAAACCAGAGATTTCTTTTATGAAGGGTTGCACATGATAAGATGTAAAAACCTGTGTGGACTGTTGGTTATAAACAGACATACTCACGGATCACCTCGAAAAACAGTTCAGGAGGGAAAATTTATAACCTAACATTTTGAGTCATAGGCCTTATTCCTATTGCCAGGAAATAAAATATTTCAATGATACTAGGTCATAATCAACAATTTAAGATCAATCACATATAGAATGTCTTCCTGTTTTAGAAATTAGAAATATAAGTCTGTGTCTGATGAATTGGAAGTTCAGGATGTGTTTTTGATTGGCTTTTTCAAAATATTCTCAGCATAAAACTGCTGACCATTATAAACTTAAGACTGATTCTGGATAAATTTCTTTGTTTACTTCCTACTGACATAGGAGAGGAATGTATCCTATTGACTAAACCATTGTTAAACTTATTTTGATCAAACCTGACTTGTCCAGTTAAGCTGTAGCAATAACCCATCTTAACACTTCATTATTGCACATATTCTAGGAAATCTAGCCAGTATCTATGAGACAAAAAAAATTATGGATTTTGATTTGCTTTTGCAGCCCTTTTTCTGCCGGTCTCCAATAACATGTTGTGGCCTTACCCATTGACATAGTGCTTGCACAAAATTGCCTCTGACATATCATGAATCTTTCAACCAGAAGGCTCTAGTCTTATAAAATATTAGAACCTCCTACTACAAAATAATATGTGTTACCACCTGGAGATAACTTCTTTGATGTTGGATTGCTCTTGGATTTGCTATTTCAAACCAGAATATTCGAAGAAAAATGTTTAACAGGAGCTAGTGTTCTTATAAATACAGCAAATGATTTATTTCAATGTTTTATTTTCCTTCCTACAAATCTGAGTTCTGATTTTTTTTGAGATTTTATTCCTTGTGCCCGTTCCTTTTCTACAGTAAGAAATCACTAAAATAGAATCATGAGAGCAAGGTCATGAATTGTGCGGGAGTGAAGCATGTGAAAGGAGGAAAAAAAGCAAAACTGAACACAGACAATCTCATATAAAATGCAGATCTGGAATATTCTTGGCCAACCACCTGGGATACCCAAAGAGTAGATGATTTATTTGGAGGAGTCCCACGTTGGGCAGAAATGACCATACCTAGAGCCTTTGTAGCGCTCAGTCTTTAGCTAGGAGATAGATGGTGAGAGAATTGCCTTCTCTCAGACATTCTATGCAAATCTTCAAAATGCTGTAGCTAGGGCTGTCAGCAAACTGCAATCTTTACAACTAAGTGGCAAGTTCTTCCTTAAGAGATCTTTAAACATGGAACCTCCATGATGGCCACTGACACAAGGATGTAAGAAATATTAACTTGAATATATAATTGTGATTGCCATCTTACCCTATCGGGCTTACTCTATCTATGAAAAGTCATAAATGGGGATTAAAAAGTAATTAACATTTACAATAAAGTATAAATAGTGCAATGCTCTAAAAATGAGGATAGAGAAGGGTAAGTGCAAGCAATTTCTGGAGCACTACTTTTTGCTACCATGTCCAGATATAATGATTAATAGAGATGCTTAAGCCCGATAAAAAGAGGAACTCAAAGCACTTACATGCCATCAGAGAATAAATGTTAGGGTCATTTCTCTTATCAAAAAAGTCCTGATCAGCTAAAGTACCAGTTGAAGTAAAGAAGAGCATAGAAATAATTTTGGGACTTGAAATCATATATATGGGTCTATGAACTAAAAAAAAAAATCACTACACGTGAATACACACACGTTTACATAAATATTAATGTTCTTCTACACTTGAGTATTTGATGTCTATATTTATTCAAAATTGGTTTCACTATGCTATGTAATGGACTATGTGAAACAACAACAAAAAAGAATGGAGAAAAAGGTAAACAGGGTTTTATTCTCATCGCACTTACAGTCCAAGAGAGAAGAGTCATTGTTGGTGGTGTTTTCAGCTTGTCTGTTTAGTAACCATGAATTTTAATTAGCCTTGAGTACTTAAATTCTAGACTTGAAAGGCAATTTAAGGAAAATGAGTCTAATGTCATTTTACTCAGGTTATCACCTCCAGGAGAGGTAAATATTTTCAGAGACACATTAAATATTTTCATCTTTGAGAAATGCTTACTGTATACATTGATGCTTTTTTTGTGTGTCTTCATTGTTTTCCAACATTGTTCCTTGCTTTGAATTTTCATTGCCATCCTCTCTGTACTGGGTCATCACTTTGTTACCCTACAGTGTCTTAATTCAGACTGACTGGAATCAAACTCACATCTACTCTCATTGTGTGTTGTTAGGCAAATTATTTAACTTTACCTGATTCTTTACATGTAAAATGAGAATAGTACTAAACTGTAATACTCATAATGATCTCCTGAAAATTGGAGGAGATCATCTATATATATACAAAAAACAAACCTGGGCACTTAGTATCAGCATTGGATCTTTTTATTATTGGTTTTTACTTAAATTTAGAAATATCCTCTGAAATTATAACGCTTACTATCATAGACTCTTTTTTTTCTTTCCTGAAACGAGTTTACTTATTCCATTTCCCTGAATCAAAGCTAAAATAGATCCTCATTGCTTATATCAAATGGCATCCTTTCTCCTAATATTAAAGGTTTTGAACAATCTGACCTCAATCCCTTTCCTTATTGTAGTGTCCCTAACCTCCATCTTCATCCTATTGTAACCAGTGTCAAAGGGATATAATTGGATATTCCTGTGTCTAATCCTTTAGTAATTCTCTTCCTTTTGCCAAAATTTTCTCACTATATATATGCCTAGAGAAATCTGAGACAGTTTTTATCCTCAATTAAAAACCACAACTTCTTTGTGAAATTTAATTATTTTTTCTTTAAGATAGAAATATGGAATGTATCAGTCCAATATAACTTATTTGTAAACTTTTAATATTACTTTATTTTTTATATAATGACTTTATATTTTACTAGATTTAAATGCCTTATTAGGAGAATCTTTAAATCCTATCGCAGCACATTTGTAATAATGCAATACTATTGAATGATTAAATAGGGAATTTTAACTGGACCTCTGTGCTCTCAAATTTTAACAGAATGTTGTACAATAGATCTCTTCAATGTTATCCCTTCTATCTAACACAAATTTTATATCCTTCAGCCAACATCTCAATAACCTCTCCCCTCCCCAGCCAACCCCTGGTAACAAACATTCTATTCTCTACATTGATGAGATCAACTTTTTTAGATTTTACATGTGAGGTTATGCAGTATTTGTGTTTTTGTGCCTGTTTTA
This sequence comes from Tarsius wallacei, assembly GCA_963574415.1. Taxonomy (NCBI): domain Eukaryota; kingdom Metazoa; phylum Chordata; class Mammalia; order Primates; family Tarsiidae; genus Tarsius; species Tarsius wallacei. The sequence continues at coordinate 34,924 of CAUYQG010018012.1, forward strand.
TTACTTAACACAATGTCTTCCAGCCTTATTCATATTGATACAAATGACAAGATTTCCTTCTTTTTGGAGTTAAATAGTATCCCACTGTGAAATAATATCTTCATGTTTTGAGCTTAAAGTTTTAAATACTAGATTCAGTAATCTCTGCAGTATTAGTCAACATTTCATTGCTAGTCATTACATGATTTTTATAACTGCTGTATCCAATTCTTTATGCTGTCAAAAATTGTCCTTCAATTGTTTTTTGAGTCTGAAAAAATAAAAATTTCTATGAAAAGTATAAAGGTGGTTTTTGTTTTTTATAATGGAATCAGTCAAATCATCACAGATATAAAATTTTCTACATTAAGCATTGAAAAATAGATAATATTATATAGTATTCTTTAAATTTTGAAGTCAATTGTTCAAGATTATTACTTTTCAAATCACAAAGGCAAATTTAAAATTCTTAGCCAGTAAACAAAATTCAACATTATAAAAAGTTTAACAATCAGCAAAAACAACTCATAATAAAATATTTTTGATGAAATAAATAAATAATGCATTTCTAATACATAAAAATAGGGGGTCTAATATTTCATATATATTTTTAATTTATATTTTATTTATAGTTAAAGTAAAATATGCATGTGTGTTATATTTACATTTAAACTTTGAGATATTAGGTCCCAGAATTCTCTATATATGTACACCCCCCACCCCATCCCCCACACACACTAATGGCAAACTTTTTTTTTTTTTTTTTGAGTTGGAGGCTCACTTTGTCACCCATACTGGAGTGCAGTGACCACTCCCGGCTACCGCAGCCTCGACCCGCTGGGCTCCGGCGATCCTTCCGCCTCAGCCTTCCAAGTAGCTGGAACTACAGGCGCGCGCTACCACGCCCAGCTAATTTTTTTTATTTATTATAGAGATGAGGTCTCGCCAAGTTGCCCAGGCAGGTCTCGAACCCGCGAGCTCAGGCGATCCACTCACCTCAGCCTCCCAAGGCGCGGGGTTACAGACTGAACCACCGAGCTTGGCTGGCAAACTTTTTAAAGTAAGCAACAATAACTAGACTGGGACAGTAAGAAAATACTAGATAATTTATAGACAAATGAAATTACCAGTAATTATCCATAAATCTAATTCTATTCTATATATGGAAAGAAATATGCGATTAGGGTAAGAAATTGATTACCTGCATTAAATAATAAAGTTTATATATTAAATAAAGAAGATCACAGTAATGGCATGAGACTTTATTCTACTGTTATTTAATGTGCAGAGCTAATGTGTAAAGCCAACATTTCCTGTTTTGCCAAATTAACTATTTCTGTTTTGTAATGCAACACTTAATTAGGTTTTATTCCTTTGAAAATACTATTAAAATGTATATTATATTTAGCCCATTAGTTATTTGCTATATTGACTACATAGAATTTCTCAGTCTTCTGCCTATGTCACAATACCTGCCACAAAGGCATTAGTGACTTTACAGCTAATCTTTTATATAAATAAAAAAACGAATATAATAGTATTTATGACACCAGTAATCTTGTAGATAAACCAGAGGAGAAAAAAGATAAACAAAACTTGGAAGCTTTGCTTTGTTTACAGCATAAGAAGTTAACTATAAATCAGAATGGTACTTGACATCAATATTACAGTTCAGTTTGTCAGTAGTTCTAAACTTGAATTTCAAATCATATTAACTAAAGCAACAACGCTTAACATATTAATTGATACTATGTTCAAATTGAAGATTACACGTATGCGATTATTGATGAGTGAAATGTAACAAATATTCCATAAACTACAAAAATAAATGCCCTCTGTTTTAATGCAGAGACAATAAAGATTCATGGCAATAGAGACTTCACTTAAAATTTGAAATTGAATAATATGACCAACAGATATGATGATGTAAATGTAGGAATGCATTTTATGATCATATGAATTAAAGTTTGTCAAGAAGATTAAGTCTTATGTAAATTTTCTGAACAGTCTTCATAGTCATAATTGCAAGTTGTCAAAAACTTGTACTTTCATCATTTTGTCAAAACAACAATTTTCTTTAGGGAAAAGTCATTTATATTAAATCAAAATGTACTTATTATAAAAATAAAAAATCTTATAACAAATATTAAATAAAATTTACCAGTTTTTCACATAAATGCAGTGTCAAATTGGTTTATTTAAATTTTGAAATTAGTTCATGGAGAGTTGATTTTAAATCCTATGTGCATATCTAATATTTGTGATATGGTTTGGGGGTTGTTTTTGTAAATTCGACCTTTAAAAGCACTAATTTGTTTATATGACATATTACATATGTATCTTCTTTCTTCCATGTCAACAGTCTCCATTCTTTTTTTTTTTTTTTGAGAAGTCTCACTTTGTTGCGCAGTCTGGAGTGCAGTGGCATGCGATCCTTCCAACTCAGCCTTCCAAGCAGCTGGAACTACAGGCGTGTGCTACCACACCCAGCTACTTTTTTGGTTTCTTGTAGAGATGAGGTTTCGCCAAGTTGCCCAGGCTGTTCTTGAAGCTGTGGGCTCAGGCAATCCCCTCACCTTGGTCTCCCAAAGTGCTGGGATTACAGGCTTGAGTCACCACACTCGGCCTCCCATTCTTAATGACAAAATGCTTACTCTTTTATTTTATGAACTATACATGTGTCACTATCTGAATAGTAATACCAAGACTAGCATCAAAAATACACTTAATTTAAACGGTTTGATTTTATTTTTTACAGTTTTTCTCCTTAAGACAAGCTTAATTAGGTATATAGGATCAAATTGCAATGTTTTAAGGCAACTTTAAATAGTTTCTCTATGTGGTTATATTACCAATTAGATATAGAGGCGTGGTAACTTATTTTGCATTTAATTGTTAAACATTCTGTTTTAAATTTAGTTAAGTTTTATGTTTATATATAATTTTAATATGTATCCAAAATCAAATTTTTTGAAAAAAACAAAACAAAACAAATTAAAATTAAATAAGTCAAGCACCTATCATAACATCCTCCACACTACCTTTCTCTGTTTTATCTCATAATTTGTTCCCCTATTCGTGGATAAAATTGAGTTGTATTTATAACCTGTACTTCTTAGATTAATGCTAGTACACAATATTATTTTTTGATTTATATATTTGTTCACACAATGAAATATCTTTATGATATTTCCATAGTAGTAAGCATTTTTGTTGTTGTTGTTGCTATATTCTATTGTAAGGAATGTACCATAGGCCATCTGATCCATTATCTAGTGATGTGTATATGGGCTATTGTCATTCTAGTCTTTACAAACAGAACTAATGAGAATAAACCTTTCTTTTTCTTTTTTTTTTTTTTTTGAGTTGGGATCTCACTCCGTGGCCCAGACTGGAGTGCAGTGGCACGCTCCCGGCCACCGCAGCCCCGACCTGCTGGGGCTCTGGTGATCCTTCCGCCTCAGCCTTCCAAGTAGCCAGAACGACAGGCGCACGCTACCACGCCTGGCTAATTTTTTGATTTATTGTAGAGATGAGGTCTCGTCAAGTTGCCCAGGCGGGTCTCGAACCTGCGGCCTCAGGCAATCCACTCACCTCGGCCTCCCAAAGGCGTGGGATTACAGGCTGAGCCACCCAGCCCGGCTACAATAAACTTTTCATAATTGTCATTGCACATTTGGAACAGATTATCTAGAAGTGAGCTTGCTGGTAAATGTGTAAGCATACGTGATTTTGATAGATTTTGGCAGATTTCCTTTCATAATTAAACCATTTTACATCTCCAGATTAATTTATATTTATTTCCTTACAGCTCACCAAGAGTATATGTTGTTAGATTTTTGCCATCCCACTAGGTGAGAAATAGTATTCAGTATCATTTTAATTTTCTTTTTTTTTTTTTTGAGTTGGAGTCTCACTCAAGTTCCTCAGCACTTGTTATTTTCCATTGTTTTGTTTCTAGCCATTGTGGTGGGTGTTAGGTGGTATCTCATTGTAATTTTAACCGAGTATTTACTTTTAAACACCAGTCCTCTGAAAAAAGAGGTGATCAGTCTACAGCAAAAATAAACCTGCTCAGTTAATTTTCAAGGGGGTAAATAAATATGCCTCCAAAGATGAATCATCAGAAAATGTAAAAAAGTAACTCTTTATCTTGTGTAGAGTAATTTAGTTATTTATCATTAAATATAATTTATCACACCTGCGCAATTTTTTTTTTGGTTTTATAATTTGGTTTTACACACTAAGTAGTATCTCACAATAGCTATAAATATTTAAGCCATTATGACTCATAGTTTTTTCAAGATGACTGTGTGTATATGGGGAGAATGATATTGTTGTGCTCAAAAAGTAAATGTGCATGAAGTCTTGCATGCACTAACTTCCCTTGTTGACATTGTGTCATCTTAGTCAAATAGTTAACATGCTTATCTGTGACATCAAATAGCCAGCACCAAAAAACACATTATATTACCTGTGGCTATCATCACCATTTCCCCAAAACTCTTTTTAAAATATATGCTTAAAATCAAATTACTCTTTGTGAATATAATTTTAAATGTAACAAAAAATAGAACCTAATGTTCATATCTTTTCACTGAAAACAGGAATGTCAAATTTTGATATTTTGCATCAATATTCAGGAATTATAATTATAACATGAATAAATAATTATAATTATAACATGAATAAAAACACATGGATTTAATTTATTTTTATTTAAAATTTCCCAAGGCATATCCATTATGACTTTAATCTTCTAATGCAATATTTTCTAATTTAAATTATCTAATGACAGATAGAGAAGCAGTATTGAATGAGACGATATCATTAGACCCTTAAATTTATTCTTAGAGTGATTTTAAAATGTTATTATATATTTATATTTTTGGCACTATTTTTTCTTTTTACATTCATGTGTTCTTCAATACAATATCAACAAAATTCCCAACTACAGTGAAGACAGACAATCGACACTCAAATGTTCATTGCTTCCAGATGTATGACCCTGGGCAATTACATTAACCTTTCTGGAGTTCAATTGCTTCATCTGTAATATGATTATCTATCTCATAAAACTGTAATACTTGAGTGCATCAATTCATGTAAAATACTTGGAACTGTGCCTGATACATAATACGCTGTCAGTAATATTGATAAACAATTTCAAAATGTGAAAAATTTGGGGAGCAGGACTGTATTTTTTTTTCCATTTGTTTGTGTCCTCTTTGATTTCTTTGAGCAGCAGGACTGTATTTTATTGTGTTCTTTTGGGAACCAATACAGGAATTTCTGAAAGAAGATTGCTATCGTCATCACCTCTCACCTGAACTCTTGCAATAAACTTTCACTGGAATGTCTGCTTACATTCTCACTCCCGAGTTCCAGTGAGCTTCCTAAATCTCCAGTTCCAGTGAGTTTATTTTTATGAAAGCATAAATCATAAATTTTCTCTTATTTAAAGGTTCCTGTCAAGCACAGTGGCTTATGATGCCTATGAATCCAACTACTTGAGAGGCTGAGATGATAGTGTTCCTGAGGCCAAGAGTTTGAGACCAGCCTGAGCAACACAGCAAGACTCTATCTCTAAAATATGTAAATACAAATAAAAGCCTACAATAGCTTTCTATAAACCTAGAATTGACTTAAACATCATTATATCTCTCAAATAATCAATGATCTGACTTCTTCCTCCCTTTTGATTTGATCTGTGCAACCCAAATGCTGTGGCAGTTGTAGACAACAGGACATGTTTTTTGTGCAAGAAACTGGTCAGTTCCCTGATAATTTCAGGTCTTTATATTTCTGGATCTTCTTGCATGTTTTTAGAATATCCCATGACTCATTTTTTGTTGTTGTTGTTTTCATCAGAATCTCAAAATCACTTCTTCAAAGAGATTGTCAGTTATAACTCAAAAAAATCCCACTTCCAATAGCCTCTGCTTTGCTTTTCTTGAGCTAATAGTAAACAATATTTGAAGTTATCTTATTTGATCACTTGACTTGTTCATTGTCTGTTTCCTTCATCAAATCATAGCTCATTAGAGTAAGAACTGTATCACATTATTGCTGGTAACTAGAACAGCGACTGGTACTTGAAAGGTCAATATAATTGTTTTAAGAATACGTTTTTCCCCAAGTTTAAAATCACTTGGTTATGACAGGTAGAAAGCATTTTTAACTAACTTTTGTCATAAAAAGTAATGTCCGTAAAAGTAACATTTTATTACTCATAACTTATAAATGGAGATTTATAAACAGTTCAGGAAAAAAGGAATAAAAAAATAAATTTGAACATAATACTACAGGTTCTCTAACTTAGAATAAAAAATGAAAATTAAAATGAGCCGGGCTCGGTGGCTCAGCCTGTAATCCCGCGCATTGGGAAGCTGAGGTGAATGGATTGCCTGAGCCCGTGGGTTCAAGACCCAGCTGGGCAACTTGGCCAGACCTCATCTCTACAATGAGGAACACTCATTGTATTTGGAACACTCCTACATTACTGGTGGTAATAGATAATGGTATACATGCTATAGTAAGCAGTTCCTGAAAATTTTAAACATAGAATTGCCACATGGCAATTCTGTTTCCACTTATTCACTAAAAGAATTGAAGAACAAGTATTCAAACAAATATTTATATATGTGCATATCAGTACTATTATTCATAAGAGCCAAAAAGTCAAAACAACCCAAATATCCATCAATTGATGAATGAAGAGGCAAATTATGGCATATACATATACAACAAAATATTATTTAGCCATAAAAAGTAATAAGCTACTAATATATGCTACAAGTGGGTATGATTTGAAAATATTATGGTGAGTGAAAACAGACATCAGTAATCATATATTGTATGATTCCATCTATGTGAAATGTCTAGGATAGGTAAATACTCAGATATGGAAAATGGCTGGTTGCCAGGTCAGGAAGGGTGGAAAGGAGAAGGGAATGACTGTTTAATAAGTGTGCAGTTTTCTTCTGAGATAATAGAAATGTTTTAGAAATATACATGATGTTCGCACAACAATATTAATGTATTTAATGACTATGTGCTAAACACTTTGAAATGGTTAAATTTATATTATATGAATTTTATCTCGAAACTTAAAAAGATATAAAAATATATTCAATTTTTATCTGTCAATTTAATAAATTAATACATAAGCAAAATGACAAAGAAAGAAAATAAATATGAAATGAAATGTCATTAATAAGGTGCCAAAGCTTCTCTATAATTAATGAAAAAGTCATATCTCCACTTCTGATTGACAACTCAACATTTTCATGGGACTCAAAACACTACAATGTGTTAAGACATGATAACCAAATAAAATAGGATACAAAAATACAATGCTGAAACAGTAAACTGAAGTCATTGTGTTCATAAAATTGTGTTTGTGTGAATAAAATTTCTGGATGCAATGCAGCAACAGAAAGTAGTGTAATCATTAAAAGTAAAAATTAAGAATAAAAATGCCTCTGTGTATCTGACAGTCTCCATCTACCCTTTATTACTGTGCTTGCTGCATCATTCAGAAACATGCCACATCTCCAGCTTGATAGGGCTTCAGTGTATTTGTTTTCATTTTACGCCCCTAAACTGTTTGCTACCACTTTAGTCTTTAAAGGAGGGAGCGTAAACCACACTTTGGAATAATGCTCTGGCTCACTGACTGCATTACTTGGAAGCCTCACAGATTAGGGTGGATTCCTCAGTAAAGAAAATCTCAGCAGCCTACACTGCGGTCAAGGTCCCCTGAAATCAGAGCCATCAAGCAGATGTAAATGTGCTTTCGACCTGTGGTAGATAAGGATGTTTTGTGCCATCTATGGCAAGCTTCAACATGGAGTCACAGCGGGGACTCCTAAAATTTTAAAGCTAGTTCGTATCTTCATGGCATAATTTCGACATTCCTTGAAAATCAGATTTTATCAGCCTACTGGGTCCTAGTGACGACAGAGCATGGCCAGAGAACGTCAAGGATCTGCAACCAGAGTATATCATCATAAGCACAAATTATAACTCCAGGAAGTCAAAGAGTGGCCATGATGGAGAATATAGACACTGTCCATGGGCTCTAAATAAAGGATTCCCTCTCATATGACTTATCTAATTTACTCTTGCTGATGAATGTTCAACCTGCTAGCAGCTGTGATTGACTCTGAAATCTTCATTCTATACTCTCCCTCATCACAATCACTAGTCACTATGGACACGTATCATTAAGCTAAGGCAGTAGTGTCAAAAATCTTTGATATGAATAAAAATATATTAGTTGCCATATTAAAAAGCATGCTTAATCGTTATATATCATTTACTTATACAGCCAAACACCTACCTAGGGAGATCTTCAAAGTCTAAATCCTCTGTTACTAATCCAGATTTGTCTTACAATTTTAGAATATTTTCCTGAAAAAGAGACGTTAAATTTAAGATGATCTAAGACGCTATCTGTGTTCATTTTAAAAGTAAAAATAATGTGTTATCATCTTTAAAAGAGGTTTTAAATAAGCATAATAAACTTATTTGTATAACTGATTAGCAATAACCTTTATTTCATTTATTTCATTTTTTTTTTTTTTTTGAGTTGGAGTCTCACTCTGTCGCCCAGACTGGACTGCAGTGGCCCACAGCCTCGACCTGCTGGGCTCCAGCTATCCTTCTGCCTCAGCCTTCCAAGTAGCTGGAACTGCAGGCTCGCACTACCATGCATGGCTAATATTTCGATTTATTGTAGAGATGAGGTCTCACCAAGTTGCCCAGGCAGGTCTCGAACCCGCGGGCTCAGGCAATCCACTCACCTCTGCCTCCCAAAGCACAGGATTACAGGCTGAGCCACCGAGCCCGGCTAACAACACATAATTTTATTTCTTGAATTAAGCCACTAAATTTTGGGGGTTGCTTGTTACCACAGAGCATATCCTAGCCTATGCTGACTGATATAATTACCATGTAAGATAAAGTGAGAAAAGATCATTAAACTTTATAAAACATGGCTCCACAATAGCTGTATGTAATCAATCCCCTGGGCAAGTTATTTAATCTTGCTACCTTAGTTTCTTTGTGGATAAATCAGAAGAATTAACAGTACCCAACTCATCAGGCTGATGTGAGAACTACATGAATTACTGATTTCTGAGAAATACTTAGAACAAGGACCGGGTAAACACCAGACTTTGAAGGTAGATGCTGGCACAGCCAGAGATTTGACTGTGGATCTAAAATCACCAAGGCAAGGGCCTTGTACACCACGTGCCCTCCACATGTCAGCTACTCTTAAACAACTATCTAACAATAACGTATATTTTAAAATAGAAAAGGAAGACAATAACAAAGCATAACTAAAATGGTTAATTACTAAAATATTAAAACTTATAAGATTTAGGAATTTCCTTTCCTTCTTTATACCACTCTATTTTAATATATTTATACAATGAGTATGTGTTAATCTTCCTGGTTATAAAAGTACTTTTAGAAAGAATACTAGTATTTATTACTATTGCTGACATTTCACAAGGCATTTTTGTTGACACTCTATAAATGACACCATCTAATAATGTTCCATTATTTTCTTATTGTGAAAAAAGATTGTATTTTTAAATATTTCTGAAATATGTGTTATTTCAGAAAGATTTTTTCAGAGAAATCTGATACCTTACACTTAAACCAGAGTTCTCCTAATTTTTTTTTCTCTTTTTTTAACATAAACAACCAAACTTGAAGTATCACTTTTGGAAGAAATCAAGCTCTTTCAAAATCTGAAATATCTGCATTTGGAAAAAGGTTAACACCAATCTCAAAAGACAATTCTTAAGTTCATTTTCCCAGTGTGCATAGGTTAAGTTCTTTATTAGCTTATTCAAGTAACTGAAATCAAACAATCATCACTACAGGCTTTGTTCTATCGGTGGAAGTCACCATCAACAGTATCTTCTGTGGACATTTTTCTTAGGGCTCCAGACTTTCTTCACTTTAAACAAGAGAAGGGGCAGTTTACATTCACGAAATAGGCCTGGCTGATGTCTTAACTGAATTCCATAGACGCGATTCCACCAACTGAGTGTGGCTTTTCTCTTTTGCAGCTATGTGACTATGGACAAAGGAATTCATCCCAGGAGGCTCAAGTCTACTCTCATCTGTTACAAAGGAAGAAATGCTGCCCCGCCTCCATCCCTGGATTGTCCTTGCCTAGGGTCACTTACTGTCATCCAGTGGCATTTTCCTGTGTGGGGCAACAGCATTGGGTTTCAGGTTGCGATAGTCCCGGGAGAGTGCAGAGAGGAGGCTGGCATGGTTGATGGATCGCACAGGCCATTGCTGCTCATTCTCTGGAAGGTTTGGCCACGGAAGCAGCAAGATGTTGGACAGAGCTCGGCACACCAAAACCTGAGCCTGAAGAAACCCCAAAGGCACTCATCAGAGGACAAAGAGCAAAAGACAGCAGAGCAGCCATGCCTGACACAACCTTCGGCACCCACTGAACACTTGGAACTCAGGCCCCAGGCTCTGTTCTTCTAACCTGGGCAGGGCCTTTGGTCCAACTCTAAGGCAAACCAGAAGGAAAAAGAAATAAAGCAATAACACATGTCTAGGCCTAGCATAACCCTGCCTCAATAATCTTCCTGGTGTTCTCACTTCCCCTCTAATCTGATACTTGAAGCATTACACAGGGAGAGATCACACTGCAGACACTGACTCTAATGTGTCCCTCAGCTGCTGGCTCTGAAACTGAGAAGCTACTTAGAACAGGTCTGATCGGAGAATCATAATCCAGGTGCCCTTAGCACCACACCAAAGCAATGCACTCACATCCAGGTGCTCTGAAGTAACTGCTACAAGCCCCCTCCTACCCCACCTCCTTTCTGTTTGTTTTTAAACTTAAAGCCAGAGCCTCCTAGGAGAATTCTAAAAGAATACATTTGCCTGGAGCTTCTTAACCCTAAACACACACACACACACACACACACACACACCCACACACACACAGCAACAACAACAAAAATCAGAGTGGTCTGAACCAAAAAGAATGCAAAAAAGATTCTCACAACACTGGACAAATTACCAGTTTGTAAAGCAGCAGAACGTCTCTGCACACTGGGAGGAGCTTTTTCACATCTGAATCAGTACACTATGTTAGAGAGGGCATTATAAGAATCACTGTGGCTGTGTCAGTGCCACACCCATACAAAATCTGTCTAAGTTGGCATGGCCTGTATAATCTCTGAGAACAAAAACAAAAGCCATACTCTTCTTCCTCAGTTTTCTATGGTCTGAGTCACAAGGCTCTGAGAATCCCAGGGGAGCTCTGGGGCCTCACCTTATCGACAAGTCGCTGGGCAGAGGCATCAGTGATTCTGTTGAACACTTTCTGCACTGCAGGGATGCTGATCAGAAAAACGGGCCGCACGGTGGTGGCCAGTGAGACCAGTAAGTGACATGCAGATAGCAGCAACTTGTCTTGGACCTGGAGAGGGAAAAGGACCTGTCAGCTCTCTACACCCCACTGTGAGACTAGTAGTAGAAAAACTTTGCTGAGGTAGCCATCAAGTCAGTGTGGTTCTAGACTGCCCAATTATACCACCTTGGCTCTAGCTCAAGCACTTTTCCTATGGCGTCTCCCACAACAAGGTGCCCATCTTCTTTGTCACGTCCATAGCTCCTATCCTCGAGCCAGTACCACCTCTAGTTCCTCCTTCACAGTCATTGGCAGCTTTGAACTCAGTCAATTCTCAGCTCAAGAATCTATAGTGGTTCCGTACCAGCTAACACATCACATGGCAAGCCCCTTGGGATTCTCCATCTTACTCCTCTTGCTCCAATCAAGTCAGGATCTCTCTGAGCCCCCACCTCCCTGCACTTTATCAGTTCCACCAGTCTCTCCTACTTCTTTCCTTAACACTGACACTTTCAAATAAGCAAAAGAAAAAAACGCGTTACAGATAGGACCCAATGCTGGTAAGACTGTGGTAAAAACAGCACACCAGAGTCAGGGCATGTAAAAAGGCAAGAAATATTACTGTAAGTTCCTAGAACCACAAATTATTTCTAGCCATTAACCCTATAATCTCCACTTATTCTAAGAAAATTATATAAAAGGATAAAGTTAATTTTACAAATACATGCATTTCAGAATTCATTGTAATAACTTTTTTTTAAATGGAAGCAGCCTAAAAGTCCAGCAATGGCTAGGTAATTTATGAGACCCTGATGAGCTATTACAATTACCTTACAAGTTACAATTATAAACACAACATAAATTTGTGGAAAACATATATTGTTCTTATCAAAACAATACATTGTTAAAGTGGCACAAAATGCTAGTATGATTAAAACCACAAGAAAAAAATCATAAAAATAAGCATCCATATGATCTAGTAATAGAGATTGGCAGTCTTCTTGGAGGACAACTTAATAGAATCTGTCAAATTTTACACTGCTATAACCTTTGACTCAGTAATTCCACTTCCAGGAATCCATCCTTCAGTCCCACTAGCATATGAAAGATGGACATAAAATAGGAGCTCATATCTACCAAGAGAAAAATCATAATGCATTTCCCCAAACGGAACTGGGTAATTTGAAAAACTATAAGTTGCCCTAGATATATAAAGGAAAGCAAGGCATATTGTTAGGCAAAAGCAACTGTATTCTAGCTGTCTATAAACTTTTGCCTGTAACCTAAAACTGAAAAAAATCTGGAAGGATATACAGGCACACCTTGGAGATATTGGAGGTTTGGTTCCAGGCCACTGCAATAAAGCAAATATTGCAATAAGGCAAGTCATACAAACTTTTTGGTTTCCCAGTGTACATAAAAGTTATGTTTATACTATACTGTAGTCTATCAAGTGTGAAACAGCATTATGTCTAAAAAGACATGTATGTACCTTAATTTTAAAATACTTCATTGCTAAAAAAAAATGCTGACGATCATCTGAGCCCTCAGTAAGTTGTAATATTTTGGCTGGCAGAGGGCCTTGCCTCAATGTTGATGGCTGCTGACTGTTTAGGGTGGTGACTGCTGAAGGGTAAGTGGCTGTGGCAATTTCTTAAAATGAAACAACAACGAAGTTTTCCAAATCAACTGATTTATCTTTTCATGATAGATTTCTCTGAAGCATGCAATACTGTTTTATAGCACATTATCAACAGTTGAACTTCTTTCAAAACTGAAGTTAATCCTCTCAAGCCCTATTACTGCTTTATTGACTATGTTTATGTAATATTTCAAATCTCTCATCATTTCAAAGGCATCTTCACCACGAGTAGATTTCATCTCAAGAAACCACTTTCATTGCTCATCCATAAGAAGCAACTCTTCATCCATTCGAGTTTTATCACAAGACTGTAGCGATTCAGTCACATATTCATGCTCCACTTCTAGTTCTCAGTGGAAATGTAGCACATCTGCAATTACTTCCTCCACTGAAGTCTTAAGCCCTACAAAGTCATCTATGAGGGTTGAAATTAATTTCTTCCAAACTCCTCTCAATGTTGATATTTTTACTTCCTCCCATGTATCAATGAACGTTCTTCATGACATCTAGAATAGTGAATTATTTCCAGAAGGTCTTCAATTTACTTTGCCCAGATCCATCAGTGGAATCACAAACTATGGTAGCTATAGCCTTACAAACAGTACTTCTTAAATAAAACTTGAAAGTCAAAATGAGTTCTTGATCTGTGGGCTAAAGATGGCTGTTGTGTTAGCAGGTATGAAAACAACATTAATCTTCTTGTGTATCTCCATCACAGCTTTTGGGTGACCAGGTGTACTCTTAATGAGCAATAATATTTTGAAAGGAATTTTTTTTCTGAGCAGTAGGTCTCAATAGTAGGCTTAAAATATTCAGTGAAACATGCTGTGAACAGATGAACTGACATCCAAGCTTTGTTTTCCATTTATAGAGGACAGGCAGAGTAGACTCAGCATAATTCTTAAGGAGCCTAGGATTTACAGAATGGTAAATGAGCAGTGGCTTCAACTTCAAGTCACCGGCTGCATTAGCCCCCTAACAAGACAGCTGGGCCTTCCTTTGGAGCTCTGAAGCCAGGCACTAACTTTTCCTTTCTAGCTATGAAAATCCTAGGTAGCATCTTCTTCCAACAGAAAGCTGTTTCATCAACATTGAAAATCTGTTTCGTGATCACCAATGATCTTAGCTAGATCTTCTGGTTATCTTGCTGCAGCTTCTACATCAGCACTTGCTGCTTCACCTTGCACTTGTATGTTATAGAGACAGTTTCTTTCCTTAAAACTCATGAACCACTTCTGCTAGCTTCCAACTTTTCTTCTGGTGCTTACTCACCCCTCTCAGGCTTCACAGAATTAGGGCCTTGCTCTAGATTAGGTTTTGGCTTAAGGGAATGTTGTGGCTGGTTTGACTTCCTATCCAGGCCACTAAAACTTTCTTCACATCAACAATGAGACCATTTTACTTGTTTATCATTTGTGTGTTCACTGGAGTAGTACTTTTAATTTCCTTCAAGAACTTTTCCTTTGCTTTCACAACTTGGCTGATTGGCGCCAGACGCCTACCTTTTGGCCTGTCTCAGTTTTCAACAATCTGAGTCTTCCTCACGAAGTTTCATCATTTCCAGCTTTTGATTTAAAGTGAGAGATATGAAACTCTTCCTTTCACTTGAACAGGCAGAGGTCACTGTAGAGCTATAAATTGGCATAATTTCAAAATTGTTTTGTCACAAGAAATAGGAGAGCCTGAGGACGCAGGAACAGCCAGTTGGTTGGAGCAATCAAAATACACACATTTATCAGTTAAGTTCACCATCTTCTACAGGCATGGTTCCTGGTGCCCCCCAAATTATAACAATAACAAAAGATCACTGATCACAAATCACCATAACACATATAAAAACAAAAAGTCTGAAATATTGTAAGAATTACCAAAATGTGACACACAAGCACAAAATGAGAACATGCTGTTGGAAAAAATACAGCAACACACTTGCTCAAGGCAGGGTTGCATAAATCTTCAATCTGTAAAAAACGCAATTATCTGCAAGGTGCAATAAAGCAAAGTGCGATAAGACAAGGTGTGCCTGTACAGCCAGAGTAAATGCAGCATAACTCTTGAGGAGTCTAGGATTTACAGAAGGGTAAAATGAGCAGTGGCTTCAATTTCCAGTCAGCAGCTACATCCGCACCCCTAACAACAGCTGGCCTTCCTTTGGAGGTATGAAGCTCCAAAGCACCTGACAGTGCTTACCCTGGAAAGGAAAATATTTCAGAGGAAAGAAAAGAGTACTATAACTTTTTGGCCTGTAAATTTGAACAATATTTTACTTTTGTCACAATGTGGCATGTATTCATGTGGAACTTAGAAAACTGAAAAAATAAAGTTATATTTGGATGCATGCAGACTACAGCTAAAAAGGAACATGAAATAACACAGTTGTAATGGTAAGAATGATGGGTCTAACGTAATATTTGATTTCATAGTAAATGGGTCTATGGTCAGAAGGACAGACAGTTATAAAAGGTGTAGCATTCGCAGTTTCAAGACCTTGGTGCTGATTAGAGGTGTGATTGCATCCATGGTGGTGGAGATGAGCGTCACGAACTGCTCTGTATTCTGCCGATGTGCTTCACTGCAATACTGCGCTAACCAGTGAGAGTAAGCCTGGAGGGCAGCCAGGGACTGGGCATGCCTGTGGAAAGGACAGAAGATGTGACTTTAAAGGGTAAGGTGAAACGACATTAGCATTAACCTCGTTTCCACAGGAAGTAAAAATTCCATCCACTGTGTTTGTTGTTCCAAGACATGGGCAACAGCATGAAAATCACTTACTTGCTCCCACAGGACTTAAAATCTAAAATACTCATCATCTAAACATTGCCACCACTGCCTAGAACACAGAAGGCAGCTAGCAAATGTCTAGCAAATCTTATCCAATCTTCCTGTGACATATGTGAGTTCACCTCACCATGTGAGAATGGTAAATTATAAAAACAGAATCAAAGAACTTAAGTGACATATGTTGACTTTAGAACTAGAAAAAATTTAACACCTACAGCTGCACACCAAAGTGTACACAACTACCAGGTATTATAGTTTTGTAAACAAAGTTTTGATAGAAGATTATTAAGTTTAAGCTTCCATCCCACCAAACATTCCATCTGGCTAGAGGATAACTTGAGGTGGTAAAACTGTGTTTGGTTTCTGCAAAGGCTATACTGCATCATACGTGCAACAAAATACGCATTTAAAAAGCTCACAATTCATCAGAGAGATACTAAACAATCCATCTGAAACAAGGCGAGACAGTTGTCTCAGAGCTTCAAAACACCAGGCCTTCTAACACACCTCAATGTAATTTCTTACCTTTCAGTAATAATTAGTAAGTTACAATGTGTTACTTTGGAGATGACATAAAAACACTGTTCCCTGTGATTTGGACAACCATTTTGATCCTTACCTAAATCATTACCACATTGGTGGCTGCAAAGTGGTGATTTTTATAATTCTATCTTTCTCTTCATTAGCTGGCATTCTTCTGTAAACAAAGTTTTCCCTTCCCTCTTATCTTTTTGTTTTTTTAATCACTACAAATGCATGGATTCTTTTTATTCAATATAGTATAATCCATTCTTATTCTTTCTTCATGACAAAATTGCCAAGTTTGCCCAGGAAAAACCCTTGAAAACTGGCCCCTGCTTCCTTTTCATGCGCTCCCAACTGAACGATTCCTTCCTGTTGCCTCAACAAGGTTCCCCAGGAGCACCCTGCACCAAACTTGGAGCTTTCCACCAATGAGCTCTGGATCCTTTTAGTGGAGGATGTATTTTAGAAACCAAGACATGCGCATAAGGAGTAGAACTGCTGCTGGACCTTTCAGTGAACAGAGCTAGGATATAGGCAGACACTCCTTTAAAATCAAAGTCACCATCAACAATTAGAGGAAAACTTGACAGTAAGGGCCTCTTGATGTGATACAAGAGGAAAGATTACTGCCTATATAGTAATCTTGATAAAAATGATATAAAAAAATTCTTGGAACAATTGAAGAAATCTGAATATGGATTACACATTAGGTGATATTACCATATCCAATAAATTATTTGAGCGTTGACAATGGTATTATGGTTATATAGGAGAAAGACCTTATTTCTAGGATATACATGCTGAAGGATGTATGGGTGAAGTGGAACGTTGCCTGCAATTTTCAAATGGTAAAGGAAAAAAAAATATGTATTGTGTGCATGTATACATTGATAAAACACAAGAAACAAAAGCAAATGTGGCAAAATATCTATAATTGATTATGTAGGATAAGGGACAAGAGGTGCTTATTCTACTATATTTTTCATTTTCTATAGATCTGAACTTTTTCTAAATAATAAGCTGGGTAAGAAAAGGTACTAAGTACCTTAAAGTAAGATACAGTTATTGGGAGTTTGAAATTCATAGTGACCAGGCAGTTATTATATCTTAAACACAATGTGTACCATTCCAACCGTTACAATGGCAGAACTGGCAGGTATGCCTAGGACTGGGGCTGGATACAGGGTTGGTGGCCCAAAAAGTGTTGAATTTTTGCTGAACATACTTAAAAATGCAGAGAGTGATGCTGAGCTAAGAGTTTACATGGAGATTCTCTAGTCACTGAACATATCCAGGTGAACAATACACCCAAGTTGTGCCACCAGACTTCAGAGCTCGTTTGGATTAACCCCTGAATGAGCTTCCCCCCGCTACATGAAAAGGAACAGATTGTTTCTAAACCAGAAGAGAAAGTTATACAGAAGAAAATGATAGCCCAGAAGAAACTGAATAAACAAAAATGTATGACATGGGAGTAAGTTTAGCATTAAATGCAAACAAGAGTAAAAAACCAACTTTATGCTTTGTACCCATACATTGTCACAACTACTCAACTCTACTGCTGTAGTGCAAAAACAGCCACATATATTATGTAAATGAATGGGTGTAGTTGTGCTCCAATAAAATTTTATTTTAAAAAGCAGTCAGTAAGCCAGATTTGGCACAGGCCAGTTTGCCAAGCCCCTGCTCTAACCTAGAGCAAGCTTTCTGGGTGGTATAATCTCTGGAATATGCTGCCATCCCCAGTCCCTGCCCTTCCATACTTTTCATGCCACTTTCCTAATAGCTTCCCATGTTGTCTGTAGAGTATCTCAAAGTGAATGTCCTGCTTCACAGTGACTGGAGGTTCTTGTTTAATACACAAATGTTTCAGCCTCACACTACCCTGCTCAAATCAGAACCTCTGAGTGCATGTGTTCCCCAACTATTCTGTGCCCTGCAGTTCCGGTCAATGGTCTACAAGAGAAGATTCACAGCAGTCAAGGTGCTTCCACATCAGTCCCAACATATCAGTCCAGTCTCATCTCACACCACACAAAGGGCCCACCATCTCCCTAACTGTGCAACTTGGTCTCAGCCTGTACTGTTCTTTCCTCCTGAAATGCCTACTCCATAGAACCTCCACCCCTAGCTCTCACTTGCCTAATTCTACTTTCTCCTACTACCCCTGCCCCCAGACACGCAATCAAACAATCTTTCACCCTTTCTAGGTTTGGAGTTTAACAGTATTTTCCCCATTGCCATTGCTGTTCTTTTTTCTCTTTATTATAAAATCACTTGAACGTGGGGGACAAGGTCTTTCCTGAGAATGCACAAGCACCAAACTCTGGACTTACACATCAATGAGGTCAGGTTTCAATACCGATGGCACAGCAGTTTCAATGTTGTACAACTTTATCTGAGATCCATACAGAGTGACTTTGACCAACCTGTTGGCAAAGAATCAGGCAATTAAAAACTCATGGACTAAACAGAAGAAAATGGACAAGGTACCAACAACGATCCCAAGAATAGATGTTTCTTCATACAAAAAAATTTAGGTCGGCAACCCCTTCGGATCCCCTCCCACTGCAGGAGCTTTTCTGTCCTCTCAATAAATCCTGCTTTCTCATTTAAAAATAAAAAAAATTTAGGTCAAGGAAATAACCTGTGATTTATATATAAGCATATTAACCAAAACATTAGCATCAAAGATTTTGAAAACAATAGAAATATCCAATACAGAGGATGTAATACAATGTAATATAGCACATAATATAAACCACACTTAGAATATTTAATGACAAATATTCAAGATATTTGAAACATGAAATGGTTGTAACAAGTTTATATACAGAATATATGCTAATTTTGTTTTTAAAATGTTTATCTGTTAGCAAAATAAAGGCTGGAAGAATTTTCACCAGAATATGCTTACTGGTACCACTTGTTTTAGGGGAAGGATGGAATGGGTAGATTGTGGATGATTTTTTTTCCTTCTATTTTTCTATATTTCCAAATTGTCTACAATGAATATGTTTTCATAAATAAAGAGAATTTTAAAATGTTTCTTAAAAAGTAGATCTGCTCTTTTTTTTTCTGACTATTCATTTAAATAGGTTGACATAGACTTTTCTATAAAATTTAAAATGACAAAACCATCTTGGCTTTTATTTAAAATCATTTTTAAAAAGAAATGTTTCAGAAGGACGGATACGTAATAAGAAAAATACAGCAAAATGTCCACTGTAGAATCCAGGTGCTGGGCATATGGGTATTTCCTATACAATTCTTCCAACTTTCCTGAAGATTTGAAAAAGTTTATGATAAAACTTTGGAGGAGGGATACAGAAGAAGCAAACGTCTCTAGAATTAACTGAGATGTTTTTAAGTTCAAGTACAATTCTTTCAGAAGCAAGTTGTTGAGCCCACTGGTTGTTCAAGGGCTCACTATATTCAAATGAGCATTAAATACAATAACTAACAGCCAGTTCTAATAGGAAACAGCGAAGGCCTCTCTTGTTAGAGAGAGAAAGACATTCCTTTCTGAGTGAAGGGAGAAAACTTCAAGACCTGGCTAAATTCTTTCTGTGCCTTCTCTCTGTATGGAAACCCGGGAGGGAATCTGGGGTGGATGCCAAGGAGACAGTGTGTTTTTCTCTGAGTACAACAATCAACTGGGGAATATGTTACAAATGCAAACTGCCCGGTCCTACTCCATAGACTGATTCCACAGGTATGATGAGGAGTCTGGAAATCAGCATCACTGAAAAGCATCCAGGACTCTGATGCATGGAGGAACAACACTCTGAAAAATACTCCTATCTAACAGGTGACAGAAAGTGACACTTTGTTTCAAACAGAAAACCAATAAGGGTACCTAATCTCAAACCAGGTGAAGTGGGGACCAAAGTGAGACCCAAATTTTATATGTACAATGACCAATTGAATACCTAACCCCAAATTGTATCCCACATCTTTAAAATAAAAATTAGGAAAAAAAAAAAAAAGAAAACCACAGGCTTGAGCTACACATTATTCAGGGCCGGGGAACAGTCAGAAAGGAGCAGTTCTAGTCAGTCAGTCAAGAAAATGAAGGTGAAAGGTCTTAACTTCAAGCCCTGGTGATAACTAGGAATCAAAACAATTACTATCATCCTGTTCTACACTAAAATGGACTTCTAAATGTGCTTTTTAATATTTCTATGTTTAACAGTTTTAACATTAGCTTTGTTTTATGTAACCTATAAATGAAAACACTGATAATCAGTCTGGCTATTAAGATCATGTAGTCATAACAAGAGTTTTCTCTCATATTCTAAATGAAGACAAAATAGCAAGTATCTTTAACTACTGAGCTTGCAAGCCTAAGCAGTGCAGAAAGATGTATATATAAGGACCTATAAAATGATTCAGAATCTCTGATCTATCTATCATCTCACTACAAAGCTGATTTGACTATAAACCTATTTATATTGCTTGACAGGGCAAATTCCAATAATGGACTAATCTATGGATTTCAGACAGAAAGACATACCCTATCTCTGCAAAATATCAGTGCAAATGAACCCAGCACAGGAAAAACAGAAAGAGACTCTAGCAGTAGAAATGCTGCATGTGGAAAGAGCACAACATTTGGACCCAGGAAACTGGTTAAAATTCACACACTCCCTCTCATGAACTGTGTGAACCAAGCACTGCTGAGCTACAATCTGTTCAACAATAGAATGGCAATATTTGCTACCCAAAGTATAGAATGAAATGAAAGAAAATGTGCAAAAACATTTCTGAAAATGCCCTACTACTCCCTACTACTGTATGTTACTTTTATTGTTGCTATTAATCTGGCTTTTGACTTCAAATTCTTAGTTATCTCTATTAAGCTAAGATGTAACAGCTGAAGAAAAATCTGGTGTGCATGTAACTAGGCTCTTGGGGCTTGATTCCCCCTCTGCGTGTTACTAGTGATATGGCTACTGGACCAACAAAAGCGTCAGGTGTCTTGGCTTTGGGCTGGACCTACATTTATTTCATTTTGATCTAATCAATTCACCAGTTATCTTGAAATCACCTAAGTCGCCCATCACTTATATCTGAGTTTTTTGAGGGGTGAGGGGGAGAGGAAGGACTGACAACTGGGTAGAACGAAATGTTCTTCAACAAATGCAGCTGTAAATCCTATATGGAACCCAAGGGGAAGATGTACTATTAATAAAAGGAGCCGGGTGGTACAGTTTGGAGGCTACCCAGGACCCTAATGGGCCTGGAAAAACCACAAAGAGCCCCATCTCTGGCATCTGGCTGCCTGCTTGGATAGTGGTGGTATCCCCTTATTGTAGAGCTTTCTTAATGTCTCTTTCTCCTGTGAGGAGAGATACGATGACGGGCCGTCCCTGGTTTCCTGTGAGTCTCCTACTGTCTTTCCATCTATACGTAAGATCTTCAATGAAATAACAGCTTGCATTTTTGGTACCATCCTCCTCCCACAGCACTCCATGGCTACATTCCCAGAACCCAGACTAACTCTGTGTCTAATGCTTATCTCATTTAATTCTCACAATAAATCTACAGGAAACAAGTTCCACTGTATTTAGAAATGAGGAACCTGAAGTCCAGAGAAGTTAAGTAATTTGCTCACCCTGTAAGTGGCGAAGTCTAGATGTACCTGGCGCCACAGCTGAAGCTATTGGGCAACATGCTGCCCCTCAGACAAGAAGGTAAAACTGAGTTCTGAAAAAGGAACGGCTTCATCATGTAACGCTGGCCTACCTCTCCACGACCGTGAGGGCATCATTGAACCGTGCAGCAAACACATCCCCGATAAAGTACTCAGCTAAGCGGCCCACAGCCTGCAACAGGGAGCTCAAGTCTCTCAGGGAACAGTGCAGCCGCCGGCAGTCGTTCTCCGCTGTGATGTTCAACCTGTGGCCTGGAACACAACACCTCAGACAGTTTTGCACAGGAAGAACACACTTTAGATACTACAGACAAGCTACTCACAGCAAAACCAATTCCCAAACAAGGCAACCACAGGTTGCTTCCCAGTACGAGCAGGAAAACTGGGAAGCCTCCACCTCCACCTCTCAGGGGCAGAAACTGAGAGTGGAGGGGGAAGGAGAGACAGCCTAGGGCATGCTAGCACAGGGAGCAGCTGATTTGATTCCTTTTGATCCTGTAAGGTACTGATATGACCATCTTTATAAACACAGAAGCAAACCCAGGAACCTGCCCAGCATGGGTCGTGTTTCTAGGGCAAAGCTGGTGTTCTCAGCTAAGTCTGTGACTCCAAATCTACTGCCTTTTGCACATGGCCCTGTCTCAGAAGGAAAGCTCCATGAGCCAACAGGTAGGATTTGCCCCTGCTCAACGAAAAGGGGGTGCATTCAGCATTCCACTCGAGAATTCTTTTAGGGTGCACAGTACAGAATAAAGGGCACGGGACGTGGACTCAGGAGATGCAGATTCTCTGCCACTTTCTGGCTCTGTGCCTCATGCAATCCTCCTAAGTCTCAGTTTCTTCATCTTTAAAATGGGGGAAAAATGCTACTATTTAATTCACTATTATAAGGGCTAAGTTAGACTGCATTTTTACAAACCCTCTTTAAGTTATAAAGCATTTTTCAATGTCTGTGAATGACAAGGAGTTTGTGACTTTCTAAGGTCTGAAACTTGCTTTTCAACATAACTCCTTCAAACTGAGTAAAGAAAATGCTAAGATGAAAAACATGCTCAATTCAGCCACTTCTTGATTTTTGGATCCCTCTCCTCACAAATGTCCACCAAAGGCAGTAAAAATTTTCAGTCCTATAATTCTGATAGCAAAACCCTCTGCATTCACACAGCAGGAGTGAGGGTGGGGCAGTAACACTAAATTCACTTTCTATAGGGTGCTAACAATACCACTCCCTAAATGCCTTTCTTTTTTTTTACTGAGTATTTTTTAATGAAATTAGGGCATCTTAATTGTGGCTGATTTCATTTATTTATTTGTTTGTTTATTTAAATTGTGGGGAACAATTCAGGGTTAGGTATACAAATATGCATTGTGCAGGTACCCTTGTTGATGAGGTGTGCCCACCCTAAATACCTTTCAAGCTGCTTCCTCCATCAGTCACTTTACTTCTCTCCCATCTGTTAGGAAGCAAGGACTTCCTAACTGCTCATGACCAACCCGCCTCCCCCTGCAGTGCTCCATGGCCACCTTCCCAGACCCAGACTAACCCACACAATTCCCCTTAAGGAAGGTATTCTATGAGAAAAGGGTTGTCAGTAGCGGGAAAATGCCGGGGTGGGGTGGGGGCGGGATTGGTAGTAGTGGGATTCTGTTGGGGAGGTGGGGGAAGGCACACCTCATCAACAAGGGTATCTGCATAGTGAACATTTGTATACTTAACCCTGAATTGTACCCCACATCTTTAAAATTTTTTTTAAAAAAGGTATTCCAGACTTCTGAGGCTCTCTTTTATTCAGAGCCTGGACTCCCAGTATCAACTCTTAGACCTCTCATGGTCTTACCACCTTCATCTGGTAACTCCCCAGTGCCTTGTGTCTCTGTGCCTCTGCATAAACTGTTTCCTCTGCCTGGACTGCCCACCCAAGCCCTGCAAACACCTATATATCCTCCAGACTCACAGAGGCATCATCTCTTCTGTGAGGTCTCCCCTCCCCCTCCTGCACTGCTCCACGGCATCTAATGATTTACAAGTCCACCTCCTTGCTGACTACGAAACTCGTGGTGAAGGCTATGCCCAGCAGCCAGCACAGCGCCTGGTACAGAGTGAGTGACCATACATTTATGAATGATTTAGATATGACAGAACAGATAGCAAGCAAGAACAAAACAAGGTGTCTTAAGGAGCTTCATTTCCTTACACTGTCCTTAGAAATATCTGTTATTATTTAAAGGTAATAATACCCTGTGAAGAGGAAACCAGCAAGGCTGATAACTACAAAGAAAAGTAGCAGATGAAGTAGCAGGCTGAAAGCCTTGGATCCTACTCCAACTTCCATGTGATAAGGCTAGCAACGGTGCCTTCCCAAAGGAAGACAGGAGTCTGGAAAAGAGGATGCTTTGACCAGGGTACTGTCACAGTGGGTCACACATCCCAAGGAGCAGAACAGAAGCATGGGCAATCCAAGGAAGGAACTTACAAGCAGAAAGCCAGTGCCAGCCTCTGGCTTTGACTTGCCTTAAATCGCCTGTTCCTTCCTCCTCCACCCCACAGGGACAGCAGTGCCTTGGTGTGGGAAATAAGCTTCTCAGCCTGCAGGCAACCCTGTGGAGGCTGTCCAGCGGGCAGCTAGGGAGAGTAAGCCAGTTCCTCTAGCCAGAGCAAGAGGATGACCACCCCTGCCAGATGAGCCCACACAACAAACAGAGCCAAGAGGCATTTTTGGTCATGCAAAAGGGAACGCTGCCCTCGTGGGTCACAGAATGAGACAGCCCTAATCTCCCAGTTAACCAAAATACCACAATTATACAACTCATGAATGTCTGGAATTTTCAAGGTTGTAGCTATCCAACCAACTCCCAACGTTTTTTTTGTTTGTTTGTTTTTGTTTTTGAGTTGGAGTCTCACTCTCACCCAGACTGTAGTGCAGTGGCCACTCCCGACCACCGTAGCCTTGACCTCCTGGGCTCCAGCGATCCTTCCACCTCACCCTTCCAAGTAGCCGGAACTACAGGCAAGTACTACCACGCCCGGCTAATTTTTGATTTATTGTAGAGATGAGGTCTGGCCAAGTTGCCCAGGCAGGTCGCGAACCCGCGGGCTCAGGCAATTCACTCACCTTAGCCTCCCAAGGCGCAGGATTACAGGCTGAGCCACCAAGCCCGGCTAGGGTCAACTTCTAAAGGTGGCTCCAACCAAACCTAAGGGCTTTGTGGGAAACATTTTTTTAAAATGCACACTGAAATTGAGTATGGGGATAGTATAAGCAAAGAGGTGAGACCAACTCTTCTTCCCACAAGCAACATGGAAGTTACCGAATCAGCATCAGTAGCCCTCATTCTCCCTGTACGCACACACCTTCATTTTCAGTTCCACTTCCCACCAAGCCCTATCCTGATCACTAGTTTCCAACTTATTCAATATACTTAATACCTTGAACTAGGTGTCCTTAGAAATGGCTAACCATCTAGGTTCTTGAATATTTTAAGCATGTAAGCAAAATATTGTGTTTTCTCTTTGAAAAACTGACCAAAACTCGACCCTAAATCAAGTTGCCATTTGACTATGGTCCTTAACAGACAGCTACTACAGAGCTTAAAAGTCCTCCTGACCAAGCTGCCTCCTTTCCCCCGTGCTCCCTCACTACCTGGTCCTTCAGTCTCTTCCTGTATACCTCAAGTGGCCACTAGAGAGCTCAATGCCTTGGGGGAGCCCTTCCATCTTTGGGCAACTTGGTAAAAAACATAAGGAAAATAAGTCTCCCTATAATCCCTCCTTATTAGCCCTGGTCCCACCCCTTCAGGGTAAAACACAAAACAAGACAAAGCCGGCAGACACATGACAGCCATGGGGAGATGGAAGACAGGGATGACATCCTTCCAAATCTACTGGCTACGATACAGACCTGGGTCCCTTCCATTTCCCCTGTTACTCTCCCATTCTGAGAATCCTTGCCATCTTGCTCACTCCCTTCTAAACTTTCCCTAATTTGTCTAGCAAAGTGTGGTACCTAGAATGGAAAACAGCCTGGAAGTGTTATATGTGTGTTTTAAGCTAAGAGTTTGAACCATGTGAAACTGCTGATACTTAATCACTTCTGACCCATCAAAACCGCAATTCCATACAGTTCAGCTTCATATATATGTGCCACCTAAGGTTCATGTTAATCAAAACTGTAGCTGATTCTTTCCTGTTCTGTCTGCCTGGCAAACAAACACAGACAGCAAGTACCCCAAATAAAATTCTCTATCTCTGTCACCCTCCAGCCTAGAAACCTAATAACACCACTACAAAATCACGCAAGGTACCAACTGGACTTGAGGGGGCAGGCCAGAGTCCCACTGTGCAAAACTGTTCAGATCCACCCATATTTTATTCTATTTGGCTAAGATTTAGCTATCCCCAAAAAAGCACACAACCTTCACATGAGAATAATACTACATAGGCATTTATACAGACAAAATAACATGGCCACACTAAAGACCTATCTTCCATAAACCAAGTCATCTTGAAGCTGTCTAGATATGCCCTAAGCCACATCCAAAAAACAGCTCCTTGGCAAACCATTGCAGGGGTGAGGGTGGGGGAAGGGCCTTAATGTTAAGCATAATTTAATCTTTTCTTTTTGAAGGACTGAAGGAGGTGAAGGTGTAAAAATTATCATTTCAGTGAGGCATTCCACTAATAAGAACAAACAAATCATTAAATGAACCCAAATAGAAGAGAGAATTTAAGTCTAAAAATCTTATATATGTTGTAGATGAAATGATCCCTTAGGCAGGAAACAGTGCATAGCTAACCAGAAAAATTAAAGGGTTTACTCAAAACAGAAACAGAATGAGGGAAGATCTCAGTGAGGGGTAACAGAAGTCAAATACAGAATGGATACTTTAGGTTCATGTAAGGACATAAATGCCATATAAGGGGAACAACAACCAATGGGAGAGTTTCCTCATCCACAAACAGTAGAACAGACAGAAGGGAGAAGGATGACATGCCAGGAGCAAGAGAGGCACAATGCAAGAGCCACGGTGACACATTTTGCCTTGAGGAAGTAGAAGCAAGATCAGCAGTAGTAGGGGAAATAGTAAAAAGCACACAAAAGCCTCAGGATTTGAATCCTCTGGCAAAATCAAAAGTCAGGAGCCTTCTGGGCTAGGTAACAACCCAGTAGGTCTCGCTGTTGGCCAAAATGTACATCCTGTTATCAAAAATAATAACAGCACCAGAAGAGGAAAAGAATCGTGGCTCCATTTACACAGGCTCCAGAAAAGAGTCAAGAATTAAAGGCTGGGCTAAAAGGTAAAATGCAAATGAGAGGAGGAGCCATAACCTCTCAGGGGAAAAGAGAACATGGTTTCTCTTGAGAGGCAATAAGGCTGACTAATATAGCACGGAGGTTATTTGAGGGGGTAAATGGTTATGGGAAACAGGGAACAAAATGTACTCAAGAGTTTCAATTTTTTAATAGCCTTTGCATTGGAAACTTGGCTTTTGAGCCACCAAGGAACGGAGAATGCTTCATCATGGATAAGAGAGCTCATTTAAAACAGGAAATAAGTATTTCTCTGGTCTGAGAGGTTTTGCCACTGGAATACAGACCAAGGATCATGGCTGAGGATGAGATTTATAAATGATCTAGAAGAGACAAGTGCTCTGTGAAATTGCTGGTAAATAAGCTGCAATGAGAGCAGGTATACGATATTTCATTCAGGGAAAAATAAATCGGATTATCCTTCTGGAATGAAAACTCTGAGCTATCAGTTATGTCTCAGAAAAGGAATTTAAGATTCACTGCAGATTTTCACCAGAAAACAGACTCAACAGAATATAAAATAATTTTTTTAAAAAAACTACTATAACACTTAGTAGGAAATAGAGTCAATTTGGGGGGCAAAGGAGAGCACACGCTTGATTTTTTTAATAAGTCAAGAATAATGTCTTTAGGGTTCTGAGCACATTCTAATTTGAATAGTGGCTTTGAAGAAAAGACCACCTGGGTAAGATTATTCCCAAGAATGGATTCTGGAAACATCTGTAGAATTTTTACGCTGTCAAAAAATTTTCATTAGTGTTGACAGCATATTTTGCAGACATGTTTGTTTTGAAAGTATCTTTTTAAAGTTCTTACCCTGTCTACAAAGCCAGGGCCTATACTCAGGGCATGCCAAGTCCCATCAACCTCCTGGGGCTCACTAGATTTTGAAGAAGCCAATATAGTCATGGAAACAAGCTGTCACGGGCCACCAAGAAGGGCAGTCTCAGAAAGAGGCATCCGTGGAGGCTCTGCCATGAATAACAAGCTCATCCAGGAGACGGGCTGGACTGTGGGCACTTCTGTACTAGGCTGAACCAACAGAGTTACACAACAGAGGGACTGCAAGCCAGGGCCAGGCATAACTCCTGTAAGAAAAACACTGTGAAGAAGAGCAGTGTGAAGTGGCATATAGCAGCTGACAGGACAGGAAGGACATGTGCATTTTTAAGTTACTGGTGTTGGCAAAAATGAATGTCAGTTCTTAGTTTTTTCAACCTTGTATCATGCCTTATTATACCATCTTGGAACTAGTGGTATTAACAAGCTATGTGACCTTGGATAAATTAACATCTCTGAACATCAATGTTCTCTTATGTAAAACAGAGGTAACCAGTATTAGCACTTATACCTTGCAAAACAATCGAAAGAATTAAATAACACAAGTAAATAATACAGCACCTGACGTGTAATAAGAGCTGTACAAATGGAGACTATTATTATTATCAATAAAATAACAACCCCAATGCTAACCCTAAACTCCAAGTAGGTAGGGCCTGTAAATGACAGCCAAGTCTTTCCAACTAGCCTGAGTCTCCCACAGGTCATTTATAACAGGAGAGCTAACGATCACTAGCTATCAGTATACCCCTGCTCTGGAGCTGTTCTTACGTTCTCCTGATTCTAAAAATCAAAGAAGAAAGAACACATCACCAGAAAGTCTAAGGCTATTCTTTCTAGCATACTTGCTGGTTTAAAGGACTTGGGGAAATATTCTAGTGTTGTTAGTAAGTGTTGTATCTTTGCTTCAAATTAGCTCATTTTCCATACATTTCTTTGGAATATACTGTCATAAATTCATCTTTTGCCTCTCCCACACCATTTTTTGATCAGGAGTCTTTAAAAATTTTCCCTGTTTAGAAGTGGGGAGAGATGGCAAGCAGAAGGCTAGAGTGAAGAGATTGTGTTCTGATAACAAAGGCAGCAGTAATGAAATATTTTCTTCATTTTAATTCTAAATAATTTCAACGTCTTCTTGAATGTTTGGTTAAATTAGAAAATAAAAACCAGTTTACCTGATCCTGAAGTAACTATAAACTGCTGTAATCCCAAATAAACTTCTAAATTGTCCTGAAGAACTGGGAACTGTAAGCAAAGAAACAAAGATTTTTTTTTTTTAAATCACAAAACAAGTTTTAACAGCATTTTAATATAAAAACATTACAAGTACCTATGGGACAGGATAAAAAACTTTTCTCTGGGAATCCTTTTACATATAGCTAAGAAGAAGTGGCTCTCCTTCAGTGTCTTCCCTAACAATTTTCAACAATTTCTATAGTCAAAACCACTAATTAATATACAGAATAAGAAATGACACAACTGATCAGTTTGACACTTTTTTTAAAGCAAAGCAAGGGACACTAAGGTATGATTATTACATTCCTAACAGAGGACATCAAGCCCCAAATAATCTATATCCTCTAGAGCTGTGAGATAGGGCCATACCTTCCTTCAAAGTCAAGGGAGCGCCTACCCTTGAGAGAACAATAGATATGCCTTATTAAAGTGCATGGCAAAGTGAAAAGACAGCCAGGCTATTCAGAAATCATGTAGCAGGTAGAACTTTATAACCAGAGCTGCAACTTTCTTTCTAAAGCTGCTACACTCACCACTAAGATAAAAATAAGACTTAACTGTGACAGGCCCCTAAGACAGATGGCAAAGTAAAATGACACTTTCCATGAGAGATCACAAGGTACAGCTGGGTTGTACAATGCAAAAGCTGACCTCAAAGCATTATCTTACCTATGAAGAAGAGATCAATTTAATGAAATCTCTTCAAATAACAAACACCACTAAGTAAATAAAATCATTCCTTAGAGATTCCAAGCAAACAAGCCAAGCAGAAACAGCTACCAATTTCCAAGAGCAAGATTTACAAAGACTAGCTTTTCAAGCACTCTAACTTTTACAAATAATATCTGCTTGACCTAGTCACTTTCGAGGAAGTGATGAAGGCATTCAGGCATCAGTAAAATTCATGTTATATTCAAGACTGGGCTTCCAAAAGTTAACTTAAAAATATTTCTTGAAAATGTTAACATCTGTTAAATTTGAAGGTAGCTTATGTAATTATTATTCTCTGTTTTAAAAAATTATGTAGAGCAGGGCTCGGTGGCTCAGCCTGTAATCCCGCGCTTTGGGAGGCTGAGGTTGAGTGAATTGCCTGAGCCTGTGGGTTTGAGACCCGCCTGGGCAACTTGGTGAGACCTCATCTCTACAATAAATAAAAAACTAGCCAGGTGTGGTAGCGCGCGTCTGTAGTTCCAGCTACTTGGAAGGCTGAGGCGGAAGGATCGCCGGAGCCCAGCAGGTCGAGGCTGCGGTGGCCGGGAGCATGCCACTGCACTCCAGTCTGGGTGACAGAGTGAGACTCCAACTCAAAACAAAAAAAAAAAAAAAAAAAAAAGGTTTCTTAGCAGTTACTCAATTTGTTTACAGATTTTTTTTTTTTAATTGTAGAGACGAGGTCTTGCCAAGTTGCCCGGGCTGGTCTGGAACCCGCAGGCTCAGGCAATCTACTCGCCTCAGCCTTCCAAAGTGCTGGGATTACAAACTGAGCCACCAAGCCCCTAGCCTTACAGATTTTTTTAATCCATAGGTTAGAGTCCCCAAATTAGGTGTACTGGCTATACATATATTTTAAGTTAGTAAAGATTGTTAAATTACTCACCAGCAACGTATGAGATAACATATCCACAACAACACTAGATATATTTTTTGCCAATATGGCAATACATTATTGTTTTAATTTGTATTTCCTGCCTGCTATGGGGACTGAGGATTTTATTTGTGTATTGACTATTCATATCTCTTCATCTTTTCACATTTTTGCTCAGATTTCTACACATCAAGTAAATAATTTTTCTTGAAGTGAAAACCATAGCTTATATTGCATTTAAGAATAAATTCCAGCCAGGCCTGGTAGCTGATGTCTGTAATCTCATCACCTTGAGAGGCAAAGGCGAGAGGACAGCCCAGGGGTTCGAGACCAGCCTGGGCAACTTAATAAGTACTCATCTCTACAATAAATCAAAAATTAGCCGGGTGTAGTGCTGCACACCTGTAGTTCTAGCTACTTGGAAAGCTGAGGTGGAAGGATCACCTGAGCCCAGAAGGTCGAGGTTGCAGCAACTATAAGTGTGCCACTGTACTCCAGCCTTGGCGATAGAGTAACACTTTGACTCAAAAAAACAGAATTCCAACTGAATTAAAGGTTTAAATGATCAAAAACAAAACAATCAAACTATTAATAGAAAATATAGGCCAAGTGTTGTGCTCATGCCTATAATCACAGTGCTTTGGGAAGCTGAGGCAGGAGGATCCGTTGAGGCCAGAAGTTCAAGACCAGCCTGGGCAACAAAGTGAGACCTTGTATCTACAAAATTTAAAAATCTTTAAAAATTAGCCAGGTATGGTGTCACGCACCTGTAGTCCCAGCTACATGGGAGCCTGAGGCAAGAGGATGCTTGAGCCCAGGAGATCGAGGCTGCAGTGAGTTATGATTGTACCAGTGGACTCCAGCCTGGGCAACACAGCAAGACCCTGTCTATTTAAAAAAAAAAGAGGCCAGGCTCAGTGGCTCAGCCTGTAATCCCAGTATTTGGGAAGCCAAAGTGAGTAGATTGCCTGAGCTTGTGGGTTCAAGACCAGCCTGGGCAAGTTGGCGAGAACTCATCTCTACAATAAATAAAAAATTAGCCAGGCATGGTAGCACGCGCCTGCAGTTCTGGCTACTTGGAAGGCTGAGGCAGAAGGATTGCCAGAGCCCAGCAGATCGATGCTGGGGGAGTGGTGGTGGTGAGTATGCCATGGCATTTCAGCCTGGGTGAGAGAATGAGACTCCAACTCAAAAAAAAAAGAAAAGAAAAGAAAATACAGAATACAGAAAGTTCCCTACATACAAATCTTCATGTTACGAACTTTCAAAGATGTGAAATGGGCATTCACATGTCCAATCACAAGAGTTAGTTCACATGTCTGGCATCCATGGTCATGTGCATGCATCCTCTACAAGCGGTTGTGCTTTTGTGTACTTTACAATACTGTATAGAGTACAGTAGTACGGTATCTTTAGTTCAAGCTCAGGAAGCGTAAAAGCACCAGTGATATAGCTAGTACTGTATGGCCGATTGTGTTAATTGGGTACCTAGGCTAACTTCTTTGGACTTACAAACAAATTGGACTTATGAACTCGCTCTCGGAAAGGAACTTATTCCTATGTAGGGGACTTACTATATCTGTATAAACTTGGGAATGGGGAGATTTTCTCAAGCAAAACAAAATTCAGAAGCAACAAAGGAAAAATATACATGGGACTACATGACATAAAGGTTTATATAACCTACACAAACACCACACCATTTGACACCAGGGACTTGGGCATCTTTGAATGCTGATGTCCACGGAACTCCTGGCGCCACCCCCTGGACACCAAGGGGAACTGTGTGTTTTAACATGACTTGTTAGGTGGCCCCTAAATGTAGACTCCTTCATCGCAACACTCTGTGGTTCTGCCCCATCACACACATGGTGGTCGATGACAGTGAGATCCCAACAAAACATGGTGTCATGTCATGCTGTGCAACCGCCTTGTGACACAGCAGACGACTCACCTAAATGCGGGAACAGGTCCGTGTCCAACTGGTGCTTCTGTGCGCACAGTCTCACCAGTCTCTGCAGCTGGCTTATGCAGGAGAGATGTGGGGAGAAAGCTGTGGCTTTCATGAGGACCCGGTCGGCCCGGGGCACATCCCCGGCAGGTGCCCTGGTGGCGGCGGGCAGTGGGGGCGGCCTCCGCTGAGGCCCCTGCCGCGCTTGTGCTGTGCTGTGGGGGGCCGCCCCACGTAAGGGGAGGCTGGTGTTCTGAGGCTGAGGTGACCTGCAGACGGAGCCCTGTGGTGGCGCCGGCGGCCTTAAGGATGTGGACAGAGGGGACAGGCGTGATAGGTGGGAGTGCTGCTGCAGAGGCTGCTGGGCAGGGGCGGAAGGGGGACTAAAGTGCTCTTGTCGAACCTTCAGGATCTCCGTCTCGCGCTGGCGCTGCCGGTTCTGGGCCAGCTTGCTCTGCAGCTTCCTCCTCACAGCCGCACCTCTCTTCAGGTCCTCGTCCTCCTCATGGAAAGCAAAAGGATCTTCCAACTCAGTGTCCAG
Source organism: Tarsius wallacei (assembly GCA_963574415.1). NCBI lineage: Eukaryota > Metazoa > Chordata > Mammalia > Primates > Tarsiidae > Tarsius > Tarsius wallacei. Next base: position 68,370 of record CAUYQG010018012.1, read on the forward strand.
GTAGTGGAGGGGGACCCTGGCCCCCGGCGGAGAGAGGGACATCCCATCCAGTCCATTGGGCATCTTCAAGGCCAGCGTGGGAACCGTCAGGCTGAAGGCCATGGCATCCATCTGGTGCCTGACCTTCACCTCCTCTATAGGATCATTCTTTTTCTTCCTCTCTTTTTTCGGGATAAAGCCAAGTACCTGCAAGTGGCTGTTGCAGTACCTTTAAAAATACACACAGACGGGGAAACAGTCACCTACATGTCAAGACAGGCAGACCGTAAAACCACGGGTTACAAATCGTCATGTTATGAACTTTCAAAGATGTGAATGTGTGTTCACATGTTCAATCACATGAGTTAGTTCACATGTCTGGCATCCATGGTCATGTCCATGCATCCTCTACAAGTGGTTGTTCTTTTGTGTACTTTACAGTACTATATAGAGTACAATAATACAGTATCTTTGACCTCACACAGTTCTCAAGACTGTGCAAACTCACGCAGCCCATGTAAGTGACTGGATGACCACTCGGTGATACTGCTCTACTCATACACACAAAGTAACTCACCAGGAATCTAAGGAGCACTCACAATTCTCTTATAGAGAAAAACCTAAGTTCTAATCCATCAAAGTACTTGAAAGTCACAAGAGCTCATGACACAACCCTCAAGAATGTCAAGTGTAGGCCAGGTGCAAAGGCTCACGCCTGTAAGCCCAGAACTTTCAGAGGTAGAAGACAGAGTTGCCTGAGCCTAAGGGTTCAAAACCAACCTGGACAACTTAACAAAACCTTGTCTCTACAATAAATAAAAAAATTAACCGGCGTAATAGTACACTCTTACAGTTCCAGTTACTTAGAAGGCTGAGGTGGAACGACGCCTGAGCCCAGCAGGTCAAGTTTGCAGAGGCCGTGAGCATGCCACTGCACTCCAGACTGGGCAACAGAGTGAGACTTCAACTCAAAAAAAAAGAATGTCAAGTGTCTACTGGGTGCTTTACACACAGAGATAGAGAAAGGGGTAGAGAGACAGAGTTACAGAGACAGAAAGACAGCTAGAAAAAAACAGATCCATATGGCCACAACCAGCAAGGAGAGAGGCATCAGGGAAACCTGCCCAATCAAGATGCTTCCCAAGAACAGGAAAAAACGTAATAAAGAATATTGTTTTTGTTGTGGCTTTCAACTTATTTTTCAAATTGGCAACAGGATTGACTTTTTAGTAGGGAGCAGGAGATAGAGATGTTTTATCTAGAACCCGAGCCCCTCTACTGGCAGACATACAGGCAGCCCCATTGGGGATGGTGGCTGGGCTGAGACGGACAAACCTTCCTCAAGCCGGCCATACAGCAGCACTGCCACAAAGAGTCTGAGCTCTTGAAAACCCTGCTTCTTTCAAGGAGAAAATGCTTCATAACTAGAACAGCTAGTGGTTATGAACAGCACTTCAAATAAGCAGGTAGATATGAACTTCTAGTCTAAAAGAACTACATGGCCGGGCTCGATGGCTCAGCCTGTAATCCTGTGCTTTGGGAGGCTGAGGTGAGTGAATTGCCTGAGCCCGCGGGTTCGAGACCCGCCTGGGCAACTTGGCAAGACCTCATCTCTACAATAAATTAAAAACATTAGCTGGGCGTGATAGCGCGCACCTGTAGTTCCAGCTACTTGGAAGGCTGAGGCAGAAGGATTGCCGGAGCCAAGCAGGTTGAGGCTGTGGTGGCCAGGAGCAGCCACTGCCCTCTAGTCTGGGCAACTAAGTGAGACTCCAACTCAAAAAAATAAATAAATAAAATAAAAAAACTACATGGGGAGTAACCATGAATGGGTATGGAGTCACTTTTGCAAGGACGATCATGTTCTAAAATTAGACTATGGTGATAGCTGTACAACCCAGTGAAACAGTAAAAACACTGAGTAATCACCTAAATGAATGACTTCTATGGTTTGGGAAGCCTATCTTAATTAAGCTGTTCAAAAAAAGAATAAATCTAAATGAAATAAAAAATTTCTCAGCAAATATAAACTACTAAAACTCTATATATAAAATTACAGTTCGGCTGGGCACAGTGGCGCACGCCTATAATCCCAGCACTTTAGGAGGCCAAGGTGAGAGGATTACCTGAGCCCACAGGTTCAAGACAAGCCTGGGCAATTTGGTGAGACCTCATCTCTACAATAAATCAAAAAATTAGCTGGGCATGGTGGCACATGCCTGTAGTTCCAGCTACCTGGAAGGCTGAGGTAGAAGGATTGCCTGAGCCCAGCAGATCAAGGCTGCGGTGGCTGTAACAGAGTGAGACTCTGACTCAAAAAATTAAAAAATTAATAATAATAATAATAATTCTACAAGCCCATTAAATCAATAAAAAGAAAACATTAAAACATACTTTACAAATAATTCCCCAAATTTACTACTTCATTAAAAAACACTGCCATCTCTCATCTTTGAAAGTATCCCAAAATTTATTTAGATTACTCCTAGAATGCAACATTTAATTAATTATTCCTAGAAGGCAACGAGGGGAGGGGAGGGCAGAGGAGGTCTGAAGAGGGGGAGGGGAAGAGAGGGGAGGGAAGTAGAGGGAAAGGGAGGGGAGAAGAGGGGAGGGTAAGAAAAAAAAGACAAGGCCAAACTCCAAGTCTGCTAGTCGAACCAAGAAGTGCACCTCATTCCTAGCTCTCACCTGCGATCCTCTGACTTGGGGATGGGGTTGGTGCAGCGCTGGCTGTTGTACTTGGCCACATATTCACATTGCTTGAAGGGGGCAGTCTTGTCCTCCAGAACGTGTCTGATACAGAAAGCGTAGCCGTTGAGTCGCCGCTGCTTGCACAGTTTGGGGCTATATGAGCACAAGGGCTTATTGTCAACCTCAGAGAAGTGTATATGTTTCCCTTCATACATCACGTGACTCTATTCCTTGTGAACATCAGCTAAAAGGTCACCACAAAAAAAGAAACCCAAATGATAAATCAGAGAGTGTAAGGCAGATGCAGGTTGAAATTTCACTGAGGGACTCCTGTCCCCACAGTCATACCTGATTTCAAATCTTCTGCACCATAGCAATGTTAAGAGACCCCAAGGGTACCACAGTGTGGAATGCTGCAGAATCAAGGTGAAGCAGATTGTCTACAAAAATATCAAAAGGCCTAGTTAACAACAGGACATAAGCAAAGGTGGCTCACAGGAAGTAACACACTGTGACATCACCCTTCCTAACGCAATGGGCAATGGGCTCCTGGCTGTAAACCAACATCCCAAGAATGAAGTTAGCTAGGAAACAAAAGGCATTATATCATTAATTTACCTTACCCCCAAAGAGAGTGAAGTGACACTTACTCTGTTCAGTTTTACAAATACCACAAGCAGCAGGGTTCTTCCACCAAGTGACTGTCACCTGTGGCAGGTCTTTTTTTTGTGGACCAGTGTTTGCATGCTAACTGTATTTCAGAACCCAAAACCCTTTACAATACCAACAGAATCAACTGCAGACCTAAAACGTGTCAGTAATTCTCTTTTTTCAACATGCTGGCAATATACTTAGCAACGTATAATACATGCTTCTATGGAATGCAAAACGGACCAAAGTTCTACTTCTAAACAAATGTTATTTTCCTTCTAATATTCCCCCACACCGATCCCATCCAAACTCTAAAAACTTCCCAGGCACAAGGCAGTGGCCTGGCTACTTACACCACTCAGTACATGCTGTGCAAATAGGATGTCTCCAATCCCACTAAGAAAGATGATCATCGTGCCTTGAGTCTTGTGATTCAGTGAGAAAATGGAAGGAAGAAATCACACAATACTTACTATCTACACACAAAAGGCCCGGCACTGACATGGTATAACACCGTCTAGGCTACTGTGAAGCTGGATCTACTAGAGCTGATGGACTCTGGCCACCCTCCTTCATCCACACTCCCAGTCACTCAGATGGCTTATGGAACAGTTCAGGTACCAGCCACTGAAAATGTCAAGAAATACTCTCTCCTTTACCAGTGAATGATGAGATACACAAATGCTTAAGGTGTCACAAGCCATGGTTGTTCAAGTTCAAAAATCTGCTCTTACTGCATTTCGTTTAACCTTTCTGAATCTCAGTTTCCTCATCTATAAAATAGGGATAGTAACACCAGCGATGTCATCACCAGGTTGCTCCAAGGACAAATTGACCTAAAGCATGCAACTTCCTAAGCACTGTGCCTAGTGCATGGTAAGCACTAGATAAGTGGAGGTTATTATTCCTAAGTGTTAACAATTATAATCTACCACATTCCACCTGCCCATGAGAAAGGTAGAGAAGTGTATTCTCCTTAAGAGAATATTTCATTTACTGTAATAGAAAAAAAAAAACTTGAAATATTAACTTAGATAATAACTAGCTTCAAAAAATTAGCTGGGTGTAGTGGCATACACCTGTATTCCCAGCTACTCGGGAGGCTGAGCCCAGAAGGTCAAGGCTGCGATGAGCCATGATCGTGCCACTGCACTGGGCAACAGAGTGATATTCCCACTCAAAATAAATAAATAGGCCGAGGACAGTGGCTCATGCCAATAATTCCACCACTTCGGGAGTCCGAGGTGAGAGGATTGGCTGAGCCCACGGGTTCAATACCAGTCTGGGCAACTTGGTAAGACCTCATCTCTACAATAAATCGAAAAGTTAGCCAGGCATGGTGGCACATGCCTGTAATTCCAGCTACTTGGAAGGCTGAGGCGGAAGGATCACCTGAGCCCAACAGTTTGAGGCTGTGGTGGCTGTGAGCGTGCCTATGCACTCCAGCCTGGGTGACAGAGTAAGACTCTGACACAAATAAATAAATACTTAAATAACAATCACATTTTCTTTTCTGGGAAAAAAAATCACCTTTATTACTAAGTTAATCCTTTTTCAATTTATTAAGATGGAAGAAAGAAAAGCTGAACTAAAAATTTAAATTTAGCCAAGTATGATGGCTCAAGCCTGTAATCCCAGCACTTTGGGAGGCTGAGGCAAAAGGATTGCCTAAACCCAGGAATTCGAGACCAGCCTAGGTCAACTTGGCGAGACCTCGTCTCTACAATAAACAAAAAAGTCAGCTGGGCATGGTGGCATGTGCCTGTAGTTCCAGCTACTTGGAAGGCTGAGGCGGAAGGATCACCTGAGCCCAGCAGGTCGAGACTGCAGTTGCCATGAGCATGCCACTGCACTCTAACCTGGGCAACAGAGTGAGACTCCAACTCAGAAAAAAAAAAATTAAATTTAGGTGCTGAGAAAGCTAGATATCTATATGCAGAAAAATGAAACTAGATCCCAATATTTTACCTCTCATACAAAAATTAACTCACAATAGATCAAAGACCTAAAACTATAAAACCACATAGGGAAAATGCTCCAGAACATTGTTCTGAAAAATGATTTTATGAGTAAGAGTTCAAAAACACAGGCAACAAAAGCAAAATAAACAAATAGAAAATAAGCAAATAGAATTATATTAAAGCTTATATATATATATCTGCACAGTAAAGGACACAACCTACAAAAAAAAAATTTACCAACTATTTATCTGACAGGGGACTAATATCCAGAATATATAAAGAACTCAAATGTCTCAACAGCAAAAAAACACAATTTGAATTAAAAATGGGCAATGGATTGGAATAGACATTTCTCAAAGACATACAAATGCCTAACAAATATATGAAAAACTATTCAACACCACTCATCATCATGAAAATGAAAACCAAAGCCATTGTCAGGATGGTTAGTATAGGAAAGACAAAAAGTAGCAAGTGCTGGAAGGCTGGCAATGATGTGGCAAAGGGGAACTCAAACACTGCTGGTGGGAATGTGAATCAGTATAGCCCTGTAGAGATCAGTATGGAGGTTCCTCATAAAACTACAAACAGAACTTACATATGATTCAGCAATCTCACTACTGGTATTTATTCAAAGGGAAGGAGATCAGTATAAGGAGTCATCTGCACCCCCATGTTTACTCCAGCACAATTCACAATAGCCAAGGTATGGAATCACGCCAAGTGCCCATCAGTGGGTGAATGCATGAAGAACAAGTGGCAAGCTGGGCATGGTGGCTCATACCTGTCATCTCAGCGCTTTGGAAGTCTGAAGTGAGAGGACTGTCCAAGCCCAGCAGTTGGAGACCAACTGGGGCAAATTGGTGAGATCTCAACTCCACAATAAATTTTAAAAATTTAGCCAGGCATGCTGGTGTCTGCCTGTGGTTTCAGTTACTTGGAAGGCTGAGGAGGAAGGAGTGCCTGAGCCCAGCAGACAGAAGCTGCAGTGTCCATGAGCATGCCACTGCACTCCAGCCTAGGCAACAGAGTGAAACTTCTATTTAAAAAAAAAGAAGGCGGGCTCGGTGGCTCAGCCTGTAATCCCGCACATTGGGAGGCTGAGGTGAGTGGATTGCCTGAGCCCGCGGGTTCGAGACCCGCCTGGGCAACTTGGCGAGACCTCATCTCTACAATAATCAAAAATTAACCGGGCGTGGTAGCGCGCACCTGTAGTTCCAGCTACTTGGAAGGCTGAGGCGGAAGGATCACCGGAGCCCAGCAGGTCGAGGCTGCGGTGGCCGGGAGCGGCCACTGCACTCCAGTCTGGGCGACAGAGTGAGACTCCAACT
>CAUYQG010018016.1:0-11386 GCA_963574415.1 Tarsius wallacei
GGTTAGGTATACAAATATGCATTGTGTAGGTACCCTTGTTGATGAGGTGTGCCGCCCGTTTCCAGGCAGATATTGACTACTGTTAATACCACCTCCCTTCCCCTCCCTGCCCCCCCATAGTTTCCCGCTACTGTCAGTCCGTTTCTTATAGTATTACAATAGTTGCCCAAGGTCCACTTATGAGTGAGAACATGTGATACTCAGATCTTTGTTTCTGTGAGAGATCACTCAGTATTATAAACTCTAATTCCATCCAGGTTGCTGCAAAATTCATGATTTTGTTCTTTTTTATGGCTGCATAATATTCCATTGTGTATATGTACCACATTTTTTAAAATCCAGTTCTCTTTTGATGGACATCATGGTTGGTTCCATGATCTTGCTATTGTGAACAATGCTGTGATAAGCATACATGTGCAGGTATTTTTTTTATAGAGTGGTTTGAGTTCTTCAGGGTATATTCCCAGTAGGGTGTTGCAGAGCCATATGGAAGGTCGATTTTTAGAGCTTTTAGGAATTGCCACACTGATTTTCAGAGGCTGCACTAGTTTACACTCCTACCAACGGTGTAGAAGTGTTCCCTTTTCGCCACATCCTCTCCAGCATCTGTTATTTTTTGAGTTATTGATAATGGCCATTCTGACTGGAGTTAGGCAGTATCTCAATGTAGTTTTAATTTGCATTTTCTTGATGACTAGAGAGGTTGAACATTTCTTCATGTATATGTTGGCGGCTCATATGTCTTCTTTTGAGAAGTGTCTGTTCATGTCTTTTGCCCACTTTATAATGGGGTTGTTTGTTTTTTCTTTTTAGCATGTTTCAGTTCTTTGTAGATTCTAGTTGTTAGGCCTTTGTCAGACATGGAGTTGGCAAATACATTTTCCCAGTCTGCAGGCTGTTTCCCTGCTCTCTTGATGGTTTCTTTGGCTTTGCAGAAGCTTGTCAGTTTAATGAGGTCCCACTTGTCTATCTTATCTCTTATGGGCCGTGCGTTTCGGGTTTTGCTCAGGAATTGGATGCCAACTACAACTTCCATAAGGATGTGTCCTGCATTTTCTAAAGTTCTTATGGTTTGAGGTTTTACATTTAGGTCTCTGATCCATTTAGAGCTAATTTTGTGTATGGGGATAGATAGGGGTCTTGTTTGAATCTTCTGCATGTGGTCAGCCAGTTTTCCCAGCACCATTTACTAAATGGATTGTCCTCTCCCCCCATGTGACTGAAACTTATTGTTGCATTTTTTCCATGACAGTGACACTACTGTGCGTCGATACAAATAAATCTGGAAGTTAAATTGTAGAATAAACATAAAGACAAAATCTTAAAAGAAATTCTAATGCAACTCTTTTATTTAACAAACAAGGAAACAGAGACAGGTAAGTAATATGGACTGAGAACTAAAAATTCAAGTTTATTGTATCAAAATATTTTAACTCAGCTGAAAGGCATATGGCTAAAAGCATGAACTCTGGACCTGAATTTGATTTCTGGATTTGATTTCTGGTTCTGCTACTGTGACTACTTTGCTGCTGTGGTGATTATTTAATATGCCTTGGCCACCATTGCCTCATTTCTAAAATTATTACTTACTTCATTAGCTTAATTTGCAAAGTACTTTGAATATTGCCTAGACATAGTATTATATACAGTGCTTGCTAAATGAATCTTGCTATAAGCATGTTGATATATGCATTTGTTTAATGTGTAGTCTGGCAAATATATGCATCACAATACATTAATAATTTCTCCCTTTGCTATATAGGTGCCTGTTTAATTATAAATTGATAGATGAATGAAGTCTATAATATAATAAACTCTAATCAAAATCTGATTAAAATAGATCACTGCTAGTGATTGATACCGAGCCTTTTATTTCTGGATGAAATTGGAAAGAAAAACAACACAGACAAAAGTAAATCCTTCTGGGGATAACAACACATAAAAATCATGTTTTAATTATTGAGTAACTTGAAAAAATATGCAAAAGTAAGCCTAACTCAATAAGTTATTATTTTAATATATAAAAAAATCTAAACACAAGTTTATGTAAATATCAAGAAAGAAGAAGAAACAGTAGGCACAGTTTGTTTAGAATAATAATAACATAAGATAGCTCTCCACTAAAATGTATAAAGGTCTTTCATTATCATTCAAACACAATGCAAAGAATTTTTAATAGCATGAGTAGCAACAAATATTTATCATTCCCTATGATATTTATTTAGAGTAAAACATTTAAAAACTAAATTCTAATTAAAATAGATTTCTAGCACAACTATCAATACTAAAAAATAAAATAAAACACTAAATTTGTTAGAAAAATACATTTTAAATAGATCCATGAGTGTAACTGAAATAATTTCAGATGCATAAAAAATTAATGTACTATAACTTATTACATGCTCTGTAGAATCATTTTATTTATAAATGAAATGTTTATATTAGTGGAAAGGGAGCTCTGAGCCTATGATTTTATTCTCTCTATCAAATTCTCAAAAATGATCAAAATTTAATATTAGTGATACAAATCACAGTAAGATTCCCCTCACAAAACAGAATTTTCAAACACATTTTGCAATGCAAAGTTCAGGCAAGCACAGGTTTATTGAAGCACTATGAAATCACATAAGGAAGTGGGCCAATACATAATTGATTTAAAGGCATGTAAGCTAATCCATACCAGAGTAGAGAGAAAGAGATAGAAGATAATGCTGGAGAACAATGGTGTGTGTGATCCTTCATACCATTGATCTTACACAGTTTCACCTAGAAGTCCAAAGAATGGAAAAGTTTTTTGCTATTTTTGTGTCAGGTACATACTCCTCCAGATCCACCTCATTCGCTGCAGGGCTCCAAGATATAACATGGTTAAGTTTATATTATAATTTAACTGTTTTCATATTTAGAAACAATTATTTTCAGTATATTACATCTGTTGAGGAGATTGAAACTTAAAAAATATCCTTCACATTTTACTCTATATAAATGGTAATGGTTCGTTTATTAAAAAAAGATTGTATTATAGATCCCACTGCTTGCATTTACAAACTAACTGTCTTTGACATTTAAGAGTAGTAAGCTTCTGGGCAAGTTACCTAAGTTCTCTGTGCCTCAGTATTTTAATCTATAAATTGAGAATTAATAAAAATAATGTCAAATTCACAGAGTGTTTATGAGAAATAAGCACATTAATATATGTAAGATGCTTCAGTAATAAGTGATGTATAATGAAGCCAGGTATTGTGCTACCTCCTGGGACATAATGAGATTGCTGGTTACCTCCTAAGTCTTTATACTCCCTTTCCAACTCAGCTATATGATATCAGCAGGATTGATTTACTATAAGTATAGGGACAAGACTTGATTGTAAGCCAACTGATTGTAAGAAAACTCAGTCCTATGACTACAGCAGTTATCAGCTTATTTGCGGTCCAGTTTGGGTCAATGGGATGTGATATGTGATTACTAGTGGCTTTTGAGATGAAGCATATCACCTCTTTCTCCAATTAGCTGTAAATTACCACTTATGGACCAATTGCAAACACCAGGTTTCTAGAAACATTGAAGGAGTTAGCCTTCAAATAATCATGATACTCTCACTATGGAAATTGCAGGAGAAAGATGGAGAGAAATGCCATTTGTTAATATTGATAACATACTTTAAACTTTTAAGTAATATAAATAAATTTTTTAAAGATAATGGTATTTTTTTGTTAATTGCAATAACCAAAATCTAAATGTGTATAAATTGTGTGCTAAAGCAAACTCCATCTTTGTTCTCAAGTCTTAGAATTTAGTAAATGGAACATATATGTGCAATAATAAAAAAAGTAATAAGTAGCATTTGTTGAGCACTGACTCTATGCTAAGTCTTATCATAATCACTTTACATACACTGTTGTTTTTAATCCTGACAATTGTGTGACATAAATGGTATTAATATACCCATTTTATGAATGAGAAAACAGACACGATAAAACTTAGATGATTTCCCAACAATCACACACCTACAGGCAGAACTAAAATTTGAACCCAGCCAATTTAATTTTAAATTCTTTGTTCTTAAACTCTAAGTTATGATTAGTCTTCATCAAGCATAAATTAGTATCTCTAATAAAAGCTGAAAAGAAGAGTTACATAGTTCTATGGGACCTTATTTCAGGGTTATATGTGATAAGGAAATCAGAGGGGTTTTTTTTCCCCTATCTTCTCCCCCACTCCCCTCTACCCCAACTTGGATATATACTATTTTAATTATAAAACTATTTCTGCTGTTTTCTGAATCTTTTTTCCTGATCAAATTCTGAGTCTAATTTGTTTTACTGTGTTAAAAACATTTAACATGTGCCCTATCCTCTTAAATTTGTAAGTGCATGCTACAATATTATTAATTATAAGCATAATGTTGTACAGCAGACTTTCTAGAACATTTTAATTTTGCATGACTGAAACTCTGTACTCATTAGACAGCAACTTTCCATTTTTCTCCCCAACCACATCCCTTGAGAGCCACCATTCTACTTTCTATTTCTGTGAGTTATACTCATACAATGAAGAACTATTTGATCATAGAAGACAATCCTTTAATATGCAACAATAGAGATGAACTTTGAGAACATTATGGTAAGTAAAATAAGTTACTCGCAGAGCAAATATTGCATGTTTTCATTTGTATAAAATATCAAAAGTAGCCAGACTCATAGAAACAGGGCTTTTATTTTAGAAGTTTGAAGCTTTAGCTGAAATCAGAACAATAAACAGAGGATAATCTAGAAAAAAAGGTCACGATAGCTTTACTTGTGAAGTATTTAGAAGGTCTTGTGGTAGAAAGGCTAAAATAAGGATTATTTTGACTGTAGCATAGCTGTAAGGGACAACTCAGTGGAAGGTGATGTGGGAGAACAGGAAGAAAATAAGCTATAAGGAGTAATCTATGACTTATTAAGGAAGTATACATTTAGTTTTGAAATTAAGAAGTTCTTTTAAGAAAATTAAGCTTTAAAAAAATACCGGGAAACTCCACAGAAACAAAGAACTGAATACCACATGTTCTCATTCTTAAATGGGACCCGAACATTAAGTCACATTAGCAAAAGGGAGAGATCAGCTGTCTCTTGACACTGCTAGAGGTGGGAGCGAGGGACATGCAGCAACACAAAGGACACCTGGCCCAAAACAAAGGGACATGAGGACCAGTTGGAGGCCCAAACTTCACCTGCATAAAACTTACTTGTATAGCTAATCCTGGCTTGTACCCCACATCTCTATTATGAACTAAAATAAAAAAGATTTTCTAAACCTTTATCACTTATGTTTTGGGGTATTTCCTTGACTTTATTTCCTGACTATTCTTTAAGAATTAATTTGAGGGAGGGCAAATATAATGAATACATGCTAATTGAATGTACCATTCTTTGATATATTTTGATAGCAAACTGCAATATAGTCTCAATACTAATTGAGAATAATAACTGTTAAAGTGTTCAATATCTCATTTCCCATATTATCCTTTTCCTTCTAATTTAGTTATTTAATTGTTATTGTTATGCTTCTTTTTGGTTATTTCAATCCCTACCTTTTTTTTCCCTTAACCAAGTACCAATTAAAAGTGGATATTTATTTATAAAGACATTGATTGCTACATTGGGATACCACCTAATTCCAGTCAGAATGGCCATTATTAATAACTCAGGAAACAACAGATGCTGTAGAGGATGCAGAGAAAAGGGAATGCTTCTACACGGTTAGGAGTGTAAATTAGTACAACCTCTGTGGAAAACAATGCGGTGGTTTCTAAAAGATCTAAAAATTGACCTTCCGTAAGACCCAGAAATCCAATTCTCTTCTGGGAATATACCTGGAAGAACTCAAATAATTCTACAGAAAACATACCTGCATACACATGTTTATTGCAGCACTATTCACAAGAGCAAAAACATGGAACCAATCGTGCTGCCCATCAAAACTAGACTGGATTTTTTAAAATGTGGTACATATACACGATAGTACATTATGCAGTCATAAAGGACAAAATTATGGACTTCACAGCAACTTGGACTAATTTAGATTTATCATACTCAGTGATCTATTACAGAAACAAAGAACTGAGTACTGTTCTTAAGCAGATTTTGAACATTTATCATAATACTATAAGAAAGGTATTGGCAGTAGCAGGACACTGCCAAGGGAGGGGAGCAGGGGCACAAAACATCAATAATGGTACCTGATCTCAAACCAGGTGAAGTGGGCACCAAAGGGAGGCCCAAACTTCACCTGTACAATGACCACTTATCTACCTAATCCTGAATTGGACTCCACATCTTTTAAATAAAAAAAAAATGATTGCTATCATGGCTTAATTTCTTGATTGAATAGGTCTTTTAGTCTTGAATTTCTATAACTATCTTTCCTCTGAATAATAGATTTGAGTGAAGTGCTGAATAAACATATGACCAGTGGAATAGATAGGTTTTATTTTAGACTATTTGGAAACAGAATTGTATATCATCTACCCAGTCTTGTATTTCTCTGAAGTCACAAGACAGATCAGCAAGGTCATCAGAGGTTTCTATCCATGATTGGATGGTTAAGAGTACAATTCAGGTTGAAGGACATTCAAGTTTTTAGGACTTTTTTTTTTTTTTGAAATCGTATTTCTGATAACTGCCTCCCTCAGATTCAGAACAAGAATGATGAAGTTATAGTGTTGGAAAGCCATTGAATTTTTAAAATCCATGATGATTTCAAGATTAAAGTGGTAGGAGACACTCTGATCTAGAAAGTCAAATATTCGAGGAAAGAAATAATGTAGCCCAAATTAAGTACTTACCCTAGAGGAAAGACACAATAATGTAGTTGAAAGGTAAGGTAAGAGCAACTACTTATATCATGAATAGAGTTGAACTGTAGTATCCAGCTCTAAAAGAAAGAATTCTGAAAAATTATTTTGAGAAAAAATATAATAAATGTAGTTTCTTTTATATTGTAATCAGTTATGTCATATGACACTCAAATGCCCAAATCCATAATATGCACAATTGAACTTATTAAAAATGAAGATAGATGTGAAGTGCTGATTGCGCTTTTTAATTTAATGGCAAGAGGTTCAAAATTTGCTCTCTAAGTTGTACTTTGCTAGCATGAAAGCAAAAGAGTGGCAGCAACAATAAGTAGGGCACACCGAAAGTCAAGAGGTATTTTGATCTGTATTCCAATTTAGAAAATACATACATATATGTGTGTGTGTGTGTGTGTGTGTGCGTGTGTGTGTGTGTGTGCTTCAGTAAGACTGTGCTTGAATATAGTGAAAAAAGTGGGGATAATTAAAATAGAAGCAGTAGATTTATTCTAAATTATAGATAGAGGGATTCAATTAACAAAGGAGTTGAGCCTTTTCAGTGAGTGCATGGAAAATATATTAGAGAGAAAAGGAAATATGGGAGGTTTACCACGTGTTTTCAAATTCGTCTGTAAAAATGTCATTAGATTTTACCTTATGACTAAGTATATTAAGTGTTCTATAATATACATTTTATTTTAATCATTTCTATCTATAGAAATAATGTGTGTTATCTTAATATAAATTGTATTTGTATGAATGATTATATTAATGTAAATTTTATATTGTAATTATAATTATTATAAAAATATAGCATATGTGATCATAAGAATTCTCTATTTAAAAGCACATTTGAATAAACAATGCACTCCATCTTTTGACCTGACTATATAAGAGAGTTTGCTTTGCTTGATACAACGAACCAGCCTTTTTTTCCTTTTCTTCTTTTTTTTTGTTCCCAGAAATTCAAAGTATTGAACTGCAGCAGTTGGCTTATAGAAGCTCAGGTCAGAGGAAAGTGGATTGTTCTGGATTGCTGATGTTTCAAAAGTTTTATTCAGTCTCTGAGAGATAAGGAAATGATCTCAAATAAAACTTTTCACAACCCTATTGTATTTTCTTTATCTTCTAAGTAGAGCCCCTTGTCAGCCTTTGATCCTACTCCACTAAAGTTTCCAGTAATTCAGCTGTCCTGGAATGATACCTTTTACAGCATTTCTGTAATTGCTAACCAGCTGGTAGAACTTCGAGAGACCAACAAAAATATCTTTAAAGATTATTTTAGAAACGATTAACTGCTAAATTACACTCGTTTGCCTCACCACTTGAAGTATCCTACACATAAAATATGCTCAGGATTACCTAATTAAAATAGAGAAGAAAAAATACTCCTTGCAATTTACCTTTAAGCAAAAGCATATTTTTATAATAACCCTGCAGCTGTATTTTTCTCTAGTGCCTTTTCCTAACAAAATGTATGCCATATTCAATAATCCTTTCGCCTGTAGGTCTATTGGGCAAGGCTAATAATAACTAGACCTTTGCTACTTGTAGAGAAAGCAGCCCAGTGAAAATGGGGTCAGAAAAATCTCTTTTTTGGTGGATGCACCACTTTCTGTAGAAAATGATACAAGTTTTATGCTTTAATTCTATTTGATTATTTTTTATAAAAAATAGACATAATACTTATTTTACTATTTTATGGTTGTATTATGTAAAATTATATGTATAAGATGTGTGTGTATAAATATATTACACACATAGACTTGTAGTAGGTTATTATCAATCATTATGTAAAAGAGCTTTTATTTTAAGTCAATCTTTCTGTTTTCTCATTGGAAGACTTAACTGGAGTTGATGGCAGTTAAGGATATAATATGATTTTGACCTGAGAGAGTATGGGGGACAATTTATTAAAATTTGCTTCTCTGGGCCGGGCGCAGTGGCTCAAGCCTGTAATTCCAGCACTTTGGGAAGCCGAGGAGAGGGGATTGTCTGAGCCCACAGGTTCAAGAACAGCCTGGGCAACTTGGCGAGACATCATCTCTACAATAAAAAAATAAAAAATGTGCTGGGCACGGTAGCACATGCCTGTAGTTCTGGCTACTTGAAAGGCTGATGTGGAAGGATCGCCTGAGCCCAGCAGGGGTGGCAGTGAGCATGCCACTGCAGTTCAGCCTGGGCGAGGAAGTGAGACTCCAACTCAAAAAAAAAAAAAAAAAAAAAAAATAGTTTCTCTGGTGATATTACTCTGCAAGTTTTTCTGAAGGTTTTTAAACATTTTAAAATGCAGTACATTGGTGGGAACTGTAGGGCATGATGGCAAATTAGATCAGAACTGAAGGGAACAATTAAGTCTAGTTCAACCTCCCAAGCAAGAGACAGTAGTCACTTTTCCACTTCTCATTGTTTTTCACTTAGGGTTTTCTTGATTTGTCTAGCAGCAAGAACTCAATAAACTACATTTAAATCTATGAATGATAGATTTTAAAATCTTTACAAGATGATAGTTTAGATTTTTATAGGGCCTTCTAACAAGGTCTCTAGTCCAGATTTTCCATAAATATTTGTTTACATCGATTATTATGTGTAACCCAATCAACTAATTGTGAGATTTATTTAAGACATAACCTTATCTACAAAAATAAATAATTTAAAATTTTCTATCGTTCATTATATTTAATCATGATTGCAGCAAAGTATCTTTGTGTAAACATCTTAATATAAAAGCATAGGCAAATTGAGAATTAAATAGTATTGCCAAAAGTATGTGGCTTTTTTAATCTATTGTAAGGAATTAGTTTCATTGAGTGACTTTCTGTGAGAATATTCAAATGCCTGTTTGAAGCATTAATCTTCTGATATTTATATGCTTACATATGTAATATATAAACATACATTTTATACAAACATAATTTTAGTTAAATTATGTTCTTAGGGATTCAAATAAGTCTTGGAATTGTCAATTGACAATTCGAATGAAGAGTTGGGCAAATTTATGAAAATTTTGATCAATGTGAGTAAAAATGTATGCTTCTTAAAAATATTAGTTTTGGTTTTTTAAACTTTTTTTTTTTTTTTAGTTGGAGTCTCACTCTGTCACCCAGACTGGAGTGCAGTGGCCGCTCCCTGACACTGCAGCTTTGACCTGCTGGGCTCCGGGGATCCTTACACCTCAGCCTTCCAAGTAGCTGGAACTACAGACACGTGCTACCACGCCCGGCTAATTTTTGATTTATTGTAGAGATGAGGTCTTGCCAAGTTGTCCAGGCAGGTCTCGAACTCACGGGCTCAGGCAATCCACTCACCTCGGCCTCCCAAATCTCTGGGACTACAGGCTGAGCCACCGAGCCTGGCCTAAACTTATTTTTAAGTAGATTTGTGAGATAACTTCTCAATTATTTTCTTTGTGTATTTTTAAGATTATTGAAATTTTAGCTTTGAGAATGAGTCTTATCATAAATAGAATTGGACAGAACCAACATGTATTTCAATGAAAATAGAAATTAATTTTTAGCACACATTTCATTTTGTTATCTAGATTACCATCTTTCATAACCTTGACCAAATCTTTGTGAATAGTAGTCAAGAGTATATGTATAGAAGTTAAATACTACAGATTTTAATGAAAGATCAAACAAAAAAATCTCACTGCAGTGCCTCCAACATAATGAAAAAAAGGATGGTGATTATTTTCAGTTTAATGACGAATAAAATATGCTAAATATGTCACAATCTTTATCATTGTGCTTAAGAAATTAAGTCTACATATATGAACCAAGACCAGTGACAAATTATGTTCCCAACAACAAAATCATAGACTTAACAGTAAATTGAATGGAGTTGGAGACCATCCTACTTAGTATCTAACACAAAAACAAAAGACTTAATACCACATGTTCTCACTCATAAGAGGGACCTGAACATTAATCACATTAGCACAAGGGAGAGATCGGCAGTTGCTGGACACTACCAGGGGAGGTGGGGGTCACATAACTACATGCATTTTGAAGAAAAATGTGTGTGCAGTTATCTAAATGAATGCAGCACAAATTTGTTAAAATTCACCTCACATTTCTTATTAAAAAGTGAATAAAGAAATTTTGTATTTTGAGGAAGACTAAACATTTCTTGAAAATACATCACATTTATTTGAAACTATTGAACATTTTCTTATTGAATTAAGGAAAAACTAATACATTAATTATTACAACTTATTTAACAGAAAGAAAGAATTATAAGTAGAAAGTTTGAAAAGAAACTAAACTATCGCCGGGCTCGGTGGCTCAGCCTGTAATCCCGCGCCTTGGGAGGCTGAGGTGAGTGGATTGCCTGAGCCCGCGGGTTCGAGACCCGCCTGGGCAGGCGAAACCTCATCTCTACGATAAACCAAAAAAATTAGCCGGGCATGGTAGCGCGTGCCTGTAATTCTGACTACTCGGAAGGCTGAGGCGGAAGGATCGCCGAAGCCCAGCAGGTCGAGGCTGCGGTGGCCGGGAGCGGCCACTGCACTCCAGTCTGGGCGACAGAGTGAGACTCCAACTCAAA
>CAUYQG010018021.1:0-16213 GCA_963574415.1 Tarsius wallacei
ACTGTGGTTCTTATGGTTTGAGGTTTAACATTTAGGTCTCTGATCCATTCAAAGTTAATTTTTTTTTTTTTTTTGAGTTGGAGTATAACTCTGTAGCCCAGGCTGGAGTGCAGTGGCCACTCCAGGCCACCACAGCCTCGACCTGCTGGGCTCCGGCGATCCTTCCGCCTCAGCCTTCCGAGTAGCTGGAACTACAGGCATGCGCTACCATGCCCGGCTAATTTTTTGATTTATTGTAGAGATGAGGTCTCGCTTGCCCAGGTGGGTCTTGAACCCGCGGGCTTAGGCAGTCCACTCACCTCAGCCTCCCAAGGCGCGGGATTACAGGTTGAGCCACCGAGCCCGGCTTTGGAGTTAATTTTTGTGTATGGGGATAGATAGGGGTCCTGCTTCAATCTTCTGCATGTGGTCAGCCAGTTTTCCCAGCACCATTTTCCTCTCCCTATTGGTAGGTGGTGGAGGCTTTGTCGAAGATGAGTTGGTTGAGAAAAAAGGTAAAGGAAAGGGAAAGACAGAGAGCCACACACACCCATCTTCTCCCTCAAACTCATCACTAATGTGAGTCCCACTTCCTCCCTGAGGAAGTGTGAGAGAGTGGAGAAAAGCCAGGAGGTTATATACTAATATATACTTAAAATGTCAGGAATGGGCAAGAAACATTCTCCCCTAACCACACAGTTCTAGACTCTTAGCCTAGAACTGTGAACATATGAAATATGTTTCATACAGAGTAGTGGCACTATTTTTTTGACTGTTGAGAATCTGAGTCCTCTTTCTATATTTCTTTTTAGGGGAGAACATTTGCCCATACATAGGGAAGTAGAGCCTGCTTCTCACTAGAAGATGAAAGATGACAGTCTTGCTTTTTCAATCTCCCTTGAGCTGTTGTAGTGCAGACCTGTGGACTAGTATTTGCCAATCAGAGTACCTAATCCTGAGTTTGAACTGTAAGACAGTGACAGTAAAAGCAGAAACCAAGCCCAGGCACAGTGGCTCATGCCTGTAATCTCAGCACTTCTGAGGCCAAGATGGAAGTATTTCTTGAGCCCAGGAGTTCAAGACCAGCCTGGGCAGCATGGTGAGAACTTGTCTCTACAAAAAATTAGCTGGCTGTGGTGGCATGCACCTGCAGTCCCCGCTACTCAGAATGCCAAGGTAGGAGGATCACCTGAGCCCAGGAGGTTGAGGCTGCAGTGAGCCGATTGTGCAACTGCACTCCAGCCTTGGTGACAGAATGAGATCCTAACTCAAGAAAAAGAAGAAAAGCAGGAACCAGATGGAATCCTTTTTTGGTAATGGGGCGGGAGGTAGCTACACCTAGTTTCTAATCTAGCAGTAGTTCCAGGGTCTGATTTCAAGAGATTGGCAGGGCAAGTCAGCCCCAGCAGCAGTGGAAGTGGTGTCCCTGCTGGATCAGTTCTGCAGCATGATTTAGAGTGTTGTTCCTGGCAGTAGCTATTGGGTCTGGTTCTCAAGGGTCCCTGACAATTCCATGAGCTATCTCCAAATCCTTTTCATGCATTCCTTTTCTGTTTTAACCAGCCTAAGTCAGTTTCCGTTGCATATAATTAAATGCTGACAGATACAGAAATTTGTATGAGGAATGGTTGTCGACAACAGATGCTCAGGAAAACAGAAGGAATCTGAGAATTGTTTATTTGGACTGGTTGCGACCAAGGACAGTGAAAATCCAGCTTCAAGCAGTGGAACTCTGACACATTGAGCATATATTGGTGAGACAGTCAATTAAATGTAAACTTCTAGCACTTGGAATGCGGTGTCCCTTGAAAGCAAGTGTCTAAGAGCTCAGTGGCCATTGCTATAGAGCAGTTTGAGGGCCATAGAGATTTCAAAGCCACAAAGTGGCATAGTTGCTTCCAACTACACGGTACAGGCTCATATCCTAACTCCTTAGCTCAAGTGCCCACCTAAAGCGAAGGACCTTTTATGACTGTGTCTGAAGAATCTCTCTCTCTCTCTCTCTCTCTCTCTGCAGAGACAGGAACAAGAAGAGGTAGTATTACTAGAGCCCAGGGCTCAACATCAACCAGCAGAAAGCTGATACTATGGCAAGTCCTGCAGGATTTGGAACCATGAGAGAACTGAAGATGCTGTTGTTGGAGATGCCAGCAAAGTAGAGAAGGAAGGGAAGAAATTTCCCAGTTTCTCCTCTTTCCCTGCCCTCCAGCCTCTTATTTATACAGAAGATAGAAAATATGACTTTTAGGTATCAGCCTGCCTGTGATATGGAGCAGAGGAGGGCAAGGAGAGAAATCAATCTAAGAAATAGGTATAGTGTCTTCTCCCTGGTCAAGATGCATGACTACCATCAGACCCTGGTATACCTGAAAGGTAATTACAAAGTTAAGCCCAAGAGGAGAGGCAAAGAAGGATTAAGTTGTGCTTATTTATAATGGCCAGATCTCAAACAGACTCTGAGGGTGCTGGACCAAGGAGGGAATAATAAGATATTAGATTGGATTGAATGTATTGACATGGATGGTTTTACTAGAGATTCTTATTCCAATAGGCTAGTTTTAGTAACCCAAAGGGTTCTAATGGTTTGCTTGGTTGGTTGACTGAATCTTGGACCAAAAAAAAAAGTTGTCTATTAAAGAAGGTTAATATGCCATAATTTCCTTGGTATGTAGTAGAAGGAGGTTGAAATAGTGAGTACATCTCCATGTGTTCCCTACCCCTATACTTAATATATAACTATATTTCCAGAATGGACCCAGAAGACAATCCATTTGTGAAATTGTTTAGAAACACATCAGTGAAGGGAGCATTGTCATCTTTGAAAAATGCTGTTGTGGATGTTCTCTATAAGTCTGGGAATTGTAGTAGAAACCTGAAAGTCGCAGTTGAAATGGGCTCCTTGATATCAATAGGGATGAAAGGATCCTAGAGTGGCAGACTCCAAGTAGTAGCACTCATACCAGGAGAGACATGAGGCACATGGTTACCCAATAGGCACAGGAGAGGAGTTCAGATGGTGGAAGAACAGTCAATGTGCACTGCTGCCTGCTCCTTTGACCATTGACATATCCCTTTCTTCTAATGCTTATACTTCATTGGAATGCTTTCAACTATAATGTAACCAATCATCTTTGGAAAAACTGATAACACATTCACTCATCCCCAAAGGGGTCAACCTACATCTCCTCAGTAACTATATCCGTCTGTGAGTCCACAGTCTGTGGTTGAGGGTCATTCCTCTGGCAATACCTCTATCATGCATTGAATTCTATCATCTGTGCAATAAATTATAAAATTCACCACCACCAACACACTATTATGTAATACTAAGAGAAAGGAAAGAAGAGAAAAATTAGGTTAAAGTAGCTCAATTAGTGCATTGACTGAATCTAAGAATTAGTTGTAAAACAAACCATTATTTTATGTAACATTAAGGAAAGTGATCCCGCTAAATAATGACATAATGCTGTCTCATCACTTACAAGTTTCCTGTTTCCATCTTGTCTCTGTCTTATAACTTAAAACTATGTTATATTTATTTATACATAGACACACACACACACACACACACACACACACACACACACACATATATTTTTGAGTTGGAGTCTCATTTCGTTGCTCAGGCTGGAGTGCAGTGGCACGCTCACAGCCATCCCAGTGTTGACCTGCTGGGCTCCGGGGATCCTTACACCTCAGCCTTCCAAGTAGTCGGAACTACAGGCATGCTCTACCATGCCTGGCTAAGTTTTTAATTTATTGTAGAGATGAGGTCTCACCAAGTTGCCCAGGCTGTTCTTGAACCCATGGGTTCAGATAATCTCCTCACCTCGGCTTCTCAAAGTGCTGGGATTACAGGTTTGAGCCACCGCGCCTGGCCAGACATAGGTTTTTAAAGTCTTGTATAACCTTTGTGCATATATAGAAATTAAAATATAAGGAAAAATGTTGATTATGGTATTTCTTAAATTTCTTCATATTTATAGTCCTACTCTGAATCCTTCAATATTTCTTCAATAAATATTTACCCACTGCTCTCTCTCTATGGCCTTTTGCATACACAATAGCTTTTTATTTCAATGTAGAATTATAGTATAGTATTTTTGAAAACATTTTAAAGGATAATTAAACTAAAATGGATAGTACCAACAGTATATATAACTCAACTGAAGTAATAATAATATGAACAACTATGACCAATTAAGCAAATGTTCAGGCAACAGTAATTATATCATTAATAATGCCTGGTTACCAGCAGTTGCAAAGTGCTATTAGTTGCAACACCTATTTTAAAGATATTAAAGATATGAAAAAATGAGCATCTTAGCATTGATGAAACATAGGAAGTTAATATAAAATACCCATCACACAACAAAGAATAAAGTATAAATATATGCTGATGGCATATTTTACTTCTGTTCTCCAATAACCCTTCCATGTTCATCAGTTTAATATAGCATTTCAACTGTTGTTTGTTTGCGTATTCTTTATACCCTGTGGATTAGCCAAAGATCTTCCTTTCTTAGGGATCTGTAATATTGGTAGTTCTACCAGCATACAGTTGGTCTGGTGGAAGTTCTTGCCTTTTTTTCCTGTATATGTGGTAAGTAATATTCCTCTAGCTACTACTCTTAAGCTTTTCTTTTCATCAATTATTTTCAACATTTTGTCCAGAACATTTCTTACTGTGTGGGTTTTTTTTTTTTTGGTGTTTATCTTCCTTAGGGTTTCTTGAAATTCTTGGCTCCGTGGTTTTATGGTTTTCATTTAATTTGGGAAACTTGTGTCTCTTATTCCTTCCCATGGGACTTTGAATAAATTTTTTCCCCCATGTATGTTAGTCACTGTTTTTTTTTTTTTTTTTTTTTTTTACAGGTCACTGTTTTTTTTTTCCCCTGCCTTTATCTTTCCATACTTCACTTAAAATAGTTTCTATTTCTAGGTCTTCAGGTTCACGAGTTACTTTTTTGGGGGGTGGGGGCGGTAGTGTAATCTGCTATTATCCTATCTGGTAAAAGTTTAATTTCATAGATTAAAATTTTTCAGTCTAGAAGTTTAATTTAATTTTAAAAAATACCTTCTCTTTCTCTCTCCATTATGTTCATGGTTTTCTTTAAATATCTGGGCATATTGAGTATATTTATACTAGTTTGTTTAACATCTTTGTCTGCTAACTCCATCATCTCTGTCATTTCTGGCCACATTCATATTAACTGATTTTCCTCCCTGGTTAAAGGTCTCATTTTCTTGCTTTTTCACATGTCTTATGATTTCTTAAGGTGCTGGACATTGTGAATATTACCTTATTGACAAGCTGGATTTTGTTGTTTTCCTTTAAAGAATATTGAAGTTTGTTTGTGTTGGCAGGCAGCCATTTTTGGATCACCTTGATAATTTTAAGATTTCCTTTTAAGCCTATGATCTAGGCTAGTTTAATTTATTAATAAGGTGTGATCTGACTGCTGTCCTCTACTGAATTCTCTATGTATTTAACAAGGTCCCTCATATTTGGCTGATCAGATTTAAATATCTTCCAATCCTGTGAGAACTTTGGAAATTATTAATCTTACAGCCCTCTAGCAGTTATTCTTCTTCCAGTCCTATGGAATTTCATCCTAAACATGTTCAACTTGGCATTCAGCCCCAAATCCGAGGGGACCCCTGCAGATTTCTGGAGTTCTTTCTTTGTATAACTCTCTTTCTTCCTGTACTATGTATCATAAATTGCCATTATCTTGACTTTCTGTTTTCTCAGCTCAGTAAGATTGTTGTACTCTTCATGGTTCCCGCTCCTTCTCTGTGGTGGGTTTCAGTAAATGTCTACAGGTAGAAAGCTGGGCAACTGTAGAGCTTGCTTCATTTGTTTCCCTTCTCTCAGGAATCATATACTGCGAGTTCTATGATTTGAATGTGTCCCCTCCAAAATTCAGGTGTTGCCAATGTGATAGTATTAAGAAGTGGGTCTTTAGGAGGTGATCAGGCCATGAAGGCTACTCCCTCATAAATGGGATTAAGGCCTTTATAAAAGAGGCTTCACATAGCATCTGGCTAGCTTACACCATGGGAGGACCTTTGGATGATGCAGCAATAAGGTGCCATCTTGGAAGCAGAGAACAGACAACAGAAACTGCCCACACTTTGATCTTAGACTTTCAGCCACCAGACAGTGAGAAATAAATTTCTGTTCATTATAACTTAGCCAGTCTTTGGAATCCTGTTAAAGTAGCACAAATGGACTAAGACAATATCCTAATATCTGAAAATAATTGATTCATATATTTAGTCCAATTTTATGATTGTTCATGGTAGGAGGGCTAGTTTGTACCAGTTACTGCATAATGAAGGAACTAGAAGGTTTTTTTGTTTGTTTGTTTTAATTTTTTTTTCTTTTAACTTTGTGAGGTTGTTGCTTGGCTCACTAATTTTCAGCTTTTGCTGTTTGTTTTCTAACACAGACATTTAAGGCTATGGTTCTCCCCATGGACATTGATCTTAGCCTTATCCCACAAGTTTGGCTGGTAGTATTTTTGTTATTGTTCACTGAAAATATTTTCTAATTTTATTTTTTTTTAATTTATTTTATTTTAAAGATGTGGGATACAATTCAGTTTTCGGCATACAAGTGGTCATCATACAGGTAAAGTTTGGACCTCCCTTTGGTTTCTACTTCGTCTGGTTTGAGATCAGGTACCCTTATTAATGTTATGTTCCCCACCCCCAGCATTTTCCGGCTACTGCCAATCCCTTTCTTACAGTATTATGGTAAATGTTTAGGGTCTGCTTATGAATGAGAACACGTGGTACTCAGTTCTTTGTTTCTGTGATAAATCGCTGAGTATTACAGACTCTAAATCCATCCAAGTTGCTGTGAAATCCATAATTTTGTTCTTCTTTATGACTGTGTACTATTCCATCATATATATGTACCACATTTTTTATTTTAAAGATGTGGGGTACAATTCAGGTATACAAGTAGTCATCGTACAGGTAAAGTTTGGGCCTCCCTTTGGTCCCCACTTTGCCTGGTTTGAGATCAGGTACTCTTATTGATGTTGTGTCCCACCTCCCATCCCTACCCCAGTAGTATCCTGCTACTGCCAATCCCTTTCTTAAAGCATTACGGTAATTGTTCAGGGTCTGCTTATGAGTGAGAGCATATGGTAGTCTGTTCTTTGTTTCTGTGATGGATCACTGAGTATGATAGATTCAAAATCCATCCAAGTTGCTGCGAAGGCCATCTGTTTGTCCTTTATGGCTGCGTAATATTCCATTGTGTATATGTACCATATTTTTTTATCCAGTCAAGTTTCAATGGGCAGCACAGTTGAGTCCATGTTTTTGCTATTGTGAATAGTGCTGCAATAAACATGTGTGTGCAGGCATTTTTTTGTAGAGTGCTCTAAGTTCCTCTGGGTATATTCCCAGGAGGGGGGTTGCTGAGTTATATGGAAGGTCAATTTCTTTTTTCTGTTTTGTTTTTGTTTTTGTTTTTGAGTCAGAATCTCACTCCATCATCTAGGCTGGAGTGCAGTGGCACACTCATGGCCACCCCAGCATCGACCTGCTGGGCTTAGGCGATCCTTCTGCCTTAGCTTCCCAAGTAACTGGAACTACAGACACACACTACCAAGCCCGGCTAATTTTTTCATTTATTGTAGAGACGAGGTCTTGCCAAGTTGTCCTGGCTGGTCTCAAACCTGTGGGCTCAGGCAATCCTCTCACCTTGGCCTCCCAAAGTGCTGGGATTTACAGGCTTGAGCCACTGTGCCTGGCCAGGAATGTCAATTTCTAGTTCTTTTAGGAATTGCCACACTGTTTTCCATAGAAGTTGAACTAGTTTGCATTCCCACCAACAGTGTAGAAGCGTTCCCTTTTCTCCACATCCTTGACAGTATCTGTTGTTTTTTGTTTTATTAATGATGGCCATTCCTACTGAAGTTAGGTGATATCTCAATGTGGTTTTGCTTTGCATTTCTCTGATGATTAGTAAGGCTGAGCATTTTTCATGTGTCTATTGACTGCTCATATGTCTTCTTTTGAGAAGTTTCCTTTTTTTTTAATCAGTATTTTTAATTTTGATATTGTGGGGTACAGTTAAGGGTTAGGTATACAGATATGCTTCATTCCGGCACCCTTGTTGATAAGGGGTGTTTCCCCGTCCCCAGACAGATATTACTACCATTAATCCCACCTCCCTTCTCCCCCACCATAGTTTCCCACCACTGTCAGTCCTTTTCTTATAGTATTAAGATGGATGTTCTATTCATGTCTTTTGCCCATTTTTTAATGGGGCTGTTTGTTTTTTGCCTTTCAGCATATTTGAGTTTCATGTGGATCCTGGATGTTAGGACTTTGTCAGATATGCAGTTGGCAAATAGAAAATATTTTCTAATTTTTGTAGCTCCTTCTTTGGCCCATTATTCAAAATTATAACTATTATGTTCCAGAACTGAGTCCTTTGTTGAACATATTTATTGCAAATACCTTCTCATGAATATGACTTTTTTTCTTTTTTCTTTCGAGTTGGAGTCTCACTCTGTCACCCAGGCTGGAGTGCAGTGGCACACTCACCACCACCCCAGCTTCGACCTCCTGGGCTCCAGTAATCCTTCTGCCTCAGTCTTCCAAGTAGCTGGAACTACAGGCAGGTGCTACCACGCCTGGCTAATTTTTAAAAAAATTTATTGTAGAATTGAGGTCACGCCAAGTTGTCTGGGCTGTTTTCGAACCCGTGGGCTCAGGCAATCCACTCGCCTTGGCCTCCCAAAGTGCTGGAATTATAGACGGAACCACCGAGCCCGGCCGGCTTCTTTAAAAATTATTTTTAAATTATTATTATTTTTTTTCACTTTCTTAGTTGTATCCTTTAATGAACACAATATTTTAGTTTTAATGGAGTCTAATTTATGCAAGTTTTTATGACTAATCCTTTTTGTAGCCTATTAAGAAAAATTTTACTTATCCTAAGGCCATGAAGATATTCTCCTTTGTTTTCATCTAAAACATTTATTGTTTTATTTTTTATATTTAGGCTTATGATGATCCTGAGTTATCTTTTGAAATAAGTGGAATTAGCCAGGTGCCTTTTTATAAATCAGGTGACTGGATAGGGTTAAGACTGTTTCTGGATTCTATTCTGTTCCATTTATCTATATATCCTTGTTCCTTCTTATTATTAAAAAAAAAATGTTTTCAAAGATGTTTTCTAATTGCTTGTTAATGGTCATGCCACATTTCTTTTGCTTATCCCTCCTTATCTACTCATCCTTCACCTTGTCCTTTGCTTAGTGAGGCTGACCTGAATGAATTACATTAAGGTTTTCTTCCTGCCTCTGGTTCTGGGGACAATGGGAAATTCTGGAAAGAGATAGGGGTGGGGTGGGGTGGGGTGGGGGGAAGGGAAAGAGGTTGAGACAATTATACTCCTGATTTTCTTCATGTGAGGTCCCCTCAATCTGGTTTTGTGACTTGGCCAAATGTCATTCTCCTCTCAGCTGGTCCTATAAAATTCTTTCTCATTCCGGGTTCTGGTAGCATCTCTCAGTCCTTATCTCTTCAGTTTTGGGAGAGGTGAGTGCTTCTATGCCTGCTAGTTCTTACCTGGGCTTCTGAACTACCCCTAAACCCTGCTAACACCTTTGTGATTAGTTTCTTTGCATAGAAATCTCTTAGAAAAATGCTAATTTGAATATACTGTTTCCTATTGAGACCCTAATCTCACGTTCAGCATCTTTGCTAAACATTCTTTAGTTTAATAGTTTGCTTTTAGAAATTCTTAAATTTCGTATGTAAACAGTCATAGCACC
This sequence comes from Tarsius wallacei, assembly GCA_963574415.1. NCBI lineage: Eukaryota > Metazoa > Chordata > Mammalia > Primates > Tarsiidae > Tarsius > Tarsius wallacei. The sequence continues at coordinate 9,786 of CAUYQG010018021.1, forward strand.
TTATAAATGGTGACTCTTGTGTTTCTTTAAAAGTTATAATTTAATTTCTGTTCCTTTTCTATCTTATTCTCCTGGAGGAGGCTTCCATTATAAAGTTGAACAGAAGTAATTTTAATTGTCTTATTCCTGGCTTTAAATTAAAGTAAATTGTCTTATTCCTGGCTTCTCACCATTAAGAATTATATTTGCTAACCTGGGTAACATGGTGAGAATCTGTCTTTACAAAAAAATAAAAAGTTGGTTGGGCATGGTGGTGCCCGCCTGTAGTCATAACTACTTGGAGGTTGAGGTGAGAGGGTCATTTAGTGAGCTGCAGTGAACTAAGAGCCCACCAATGCACTCTGTCCTGGGCCACAGAGTGAGATGATTTTTTAAAAAAATTATATTCTGTATCCCAGCACTTTGGGAGACTGAGACGATGGATTGCTTCAGCCTACGGGTTCGAGACCAGTCCGGGCAAGTTGGCAAGACCTTGTCTCTACAATAAGTCAAAAATTATCCGGGCATGGTAGTGCATGACTGTAGTTCCGGCTACTTGGAAGGCTGAGGCAGAAGGATCACTAGAGCCCAGCAGGTCAACACTGGGATGGCAGTGACCATGCCACTGCACTCCAGCCTGGGCGACAGAGTGAGACTCCAACTCAAAAAAAAAAAAAAAAATTATATTGTCGATGTAGTGTGGGTAATCTTTTCTTTTAGAGTTATTTATTTATTTATTTATTTATTTATTATTTTTAGAGACTGGGTCTCATTCTGTCACCCAACTAGAGTACAATGGTGTGATCATAGCTAACTGCAGCCTCCAACTCCTGAGCTCAAATGATTTTACCGCCTCAGCTTCCAAGTAGCTGAGACTTCAGGCACTTGCTACCACAGCTGGCTAATTAAAAATAAAAATTTTTTAAGAGATGGGAGTCTCCCTATATTGCTCAGGCTGGTCTTGAACTCCTGGCCTCAAGTAATCCTTCTGTTCCAGTCTCCTGAGTAGCTGGGATTATGGGTGTGGGTGTTGACTGTTTTTAAAAATCATGAACAGATATTGACTTGTACATTGTTTGAGATAATCATAAAACCCCTTTCCTTTTCTTTTTCAGTTCTTCCTTAAATCTTGGCTCCCTCCTGGTAGTGCATGTCAAGGTGAAAGCCACGGGACCCTTCCTTCCTTGCCCCAGCCTGAAGGGTCAGGAACGGAGCCCCACAATCTTCTGAAGTGAAGCATGGGCTTTTTGGAATCTTCCACTTGGAATATTGGAAGATAGCCATCACGGCAACATTTTGATGTATTATTTTGCTTACAAAATGTCTGCTTTGTAAAAATTCTGACTTACTTCTGCTTTCTATTAGGTGCAAGGAGAGCAAGTAGTACTGGAGTGAGGAAGAGAGAAACCCCATTCTGACACCCATATGTCATTGGCAGCAAACCTGGGAAGTGGGTATTAGTGTGCTTATTTTACAGATAGGAAACTGAAACTCAGAGAGTTGAAGTGCCCAGGCCAGAATAACAGCAGAGTGGGATCCTGGATCTATGACTCCAATCTTGTACCCAGAAACATTGCTAGCTTCCTTAGAACAGAGGACATCTCACTACTTGTGTGCCTCTTCCTTTCCCTGACCCTTGGAGCCTCAGCAGAAAGTATTTCTTAGTCTTGTCCCTCTCTTTTATTCAGCGCCCCTGTCGGTCTACATTTGAAAGCACTGTAGTCCTCTGAACGTGCTTTTAGACTTCGTGGGCACACAGGAGGCTGTGCATCCCTCACTGTTGTGAGTACTGTCTATGTGTGTTTTACAGGGGGAGTTTAGAGTCTGGAAAAGAAAGGGGGGCAGAATGGGATTCTGATTCTGCTTCTCTCTGGACCAGGGTTGGTGCTGAGATGGACAGCCACTTGCTGTTGCCATGTCTGCTCCTGTACCTTCCTCTGACCACAGGCTGGACTGTCTCTAACTGCCTAGTGACCCAAGGTTCCTGGCTATCTCTTTCCTCCCATTTTTTCCTGCTCTGCTCCTTCTCGTCACACGCAATTCAGCGACCAACCTGACACAAGCCTTGGAAGCTGTGCCATAGAGTGTGGAGGGGCTCTGTCTCTCTAGTTCCATTTCTTTTCTGCCCTGGATGCCTTCTCCAACTTCCCCAGGCTCAAGGTCCTGGGACTTACCCTATATCTCACCTGGCTCCTGCCAGGACCTCTCCAGGGCTTGGGACACCCGCAGTGTCATACTTTCATATCCCTTCCCATGGGAGCATTCATCTTCCTATCCCCTGATGCCTTTGGTGACCTGAGATCCCTCTTGCCTTTGGTGACCTAAGGTCCCTCTAGCATATTGCTTTCTTGGGTCCCTGCCAGGATGGGAACTCAAGTGTCTGGTTACCTCCCAGTCTACCATGGCTATCTATCAAGTTGCCTTCAGAATGTTGGGATGCTGGTTGACACCTTCCCAGATCTAATGCATGACCCCTCCTCTGGGATGCCTGGCCCCTAGACATGTTGGATCTGTCATTCAACAAATGACTGAAGATGGACAGTCCTGGGCCCTCTGAATCTGGACCACACAAAGATGAAGGCAGCTGCAGTAGTGGATCTGGGGCTGCAGAGGTTGGATGCCCTCTCTGTGATATGCACTGATATGGCCGAGCTGCCTAGTGGGATGGTTGCCCACTTTGAGATGCAGGAGCTGAATTTGGGAATGAATCGGATAAGTCATATCGCTCTGGAAGCCCTGGCTTCCTGCCACACCCTGAAGATCTTGGATCTTCAGAGCAGTAACCTGACTGAGCTACCACCAGGTTTCCTGGCTGCCATGCCCAGGCTTCAGAGACTGAACCTGGCCAACTGCAGAGTGTCATGCTGTGCATGAACAAGACAAGGGCTGTGCCAGGATTGTAATCCTTGGATTGGTCCAGTAATGGACTGTATACCTTGCCCCTAGCCCCCTTCTCCTGTTTGTTTCACCTGAGAGACTTGCAACTTCAAAGAAACCAGTTGGTTTTTCTGAAAGGTGAGGTATTCCAGGGCCCACAGAGGCTAAAGACCTTGAACTTGGGCAGCAATCCTCCGATATCCCTGAGTGAGGGCCAGTTGGCTTCTCAGCTGCACTGACCACCCTAAACTTGCTAGACACCCACATCGTGCTGAGCCCAGCCTGGGGCTTCTGGAGCCCAGAAAGTCTGCAGGACTTGAAACGGCTGTTCCTCTCTGACTCTTCTGGGGTAGTGTTGTCCTGGGCAACATAGTGAGGCACTGGTAGCTGATGACGGAAAAGCTGGGATGCTTCCCAGGAGGTAGCTGACTGACTGCCTGTTCCCTCAATAAAAACATGAAGAGCTATTCACATCTATCTCCTTTTGAGTCTCATAGCAGCAGTAGGAGGAGCCACCCCTTTGTCACTCTGTGTTCTGACCAGGCTATAATACTGTGGCTCACAGGAAACCATGCATTACTGTCTCCAGGCTTTTCCATGTGCTGCTTCTGTACAGAAGAGCACCTTTCCCCTGGGGACTCCCAAGTAATTTTATTTTTTTAGACACAGGATCTCACTCTGTTGCTTAGGCTGGATTATTGCAGTGGTATGATCATAGGTCACTATAGCCTTCAACTTTTGGGCTCAAGTGATTCTTTCGCCTCTGCCTACTGAGTAGCAAATTGCACCACCACATTCGACAAATTTTTAAATTTTTTGTAGAGGCAGGGTCTCACTATGTTGCCCAGGCTGATCTCAAATGCCTCACTTATAGTGATCCTCCTGCCTTGGCATCCCAAAGCGCTGGGATTGCAGGCATGCACTGGCCTAGGTATTCTTTAAGATGTAGCTCAACCATCTCTTTCCCTGACCTCCCAGCATTGGGGAAAGTGGTTGCCTCTGGGCTCCCACAATTTCCTGCAGCTCCATTTCTCAGAGAACTGATCACAGACCAGGAAGTCTGTCTAGAAGAAGCAGTCTCCAAAATTGGGTGCACAAGATGATGACACCAGGTGAGGAAAGAAAATGTTGTAACTTCTATTTCTATTTATTTTTAATCTCATTTTATTCTGAAGTCAGACTGCCTGCTTTTTAGCTATGTGGCTTTGGCATGTACTTAACTTTCACTCTTGCGTACCTCTTTGGACCTCAGTTTCCTTTTCTGTAACATGGGATAGTATTAGCCCCTCCCTCAAAGGGTTTTGTGAGGATTAAATGAGTTAATATGTATAAAGCACTGAGAGCAGGACCTAATAATGCTTTGCAAATGTTCGAGAAAAGTTAGCTATTACATGTACATCATTTATAAGTAAATAAATACACCTATGTTGGAAGGGTGTTATCAAGAATGATTTACCTAGGAGTGCTCTGCTGGGAATGTTTAGAGGTCAGGCTCTGGGCACAGGGACCAGGTTTGCGTCATCTCTGCATCCTTAGAGCCTAGTGTCAGCCCAACTCAGAGAGGGTCTGGATAGACAACATGTTAGAATGCTTGCAAACCCAATCCTGACAGGTGCTGAACCAGAGAGAACTTGGTTCAAGCTCGTTACTTATTTCTATATGACACGAGGCAGGGCACTTGGCCTCTTGAGTCTTCCTTAGAATTCCCCAAGCTTTAATTAGACAAAGGCTAAGGGAAACCATAGGCTGCTTCCAGGCTGGATTTAAGGTAAGGTGCGCCCTCTTGTGTTCCAATGGTGTCCTTTACTCTGTGCGCAGTGGGATCCCTTTTCCTCTTCAGGGCAGATGATACTGGAATGGACTTCCTTACCTGACCGTGTAAAGCTGCCACTCCAGCTTCTGGTCCTGACACTCCCTCAGATGTCTCCAGCTCCGCCCCCACCCCATAGTGCCACACTTTCCTCACCTCGAGCCCTTCCCACTTTCACATATGGTCTCCCCCTTGAGCAGTGTGGGATTTTAGGGATCACATGTCCAGGGGTTGAAATCTCAGCCCTGGCACTTATTGGCTCTGTGATCTTGAGCAGGTCACCTCATTTCTCTAAGCTCCTTTTCATTCCCTCTTTGTAAATTGGAGCTAGAAATACCATTATCATAGGGCTATTATGAGACTTCAATGAGTGGTTATAGGTTGCTATTACATTTGCTGGGGAAAATGACATGAACAATTTTACATATCAGTAAGTTGGAACATGTTTCACAGAGAAGAAATTTGAACTTGGTCATTAAAACTAAGATATAGAATTCCCCTACTTTAACCCTTGCCAACATGTATAGAGCCCTTACCATAAGCTAGTTATTTTCAATTTGCCCTAAGTCTCATAACCATTAAAAAAAATAGCTAATGATACTTTCCCCAATTTACTCCTCTCAACAATCCTATCAGGAAGATGCCATTATTAGGATTCCCATTTTGCAGAGGAGGAAACTGAGGCATAAAGAGGTTAAGCAAGTGTCCAATGGTTCACAACCACTGAGTGGCAAGGTCTGTATTCTATATTTGAAAGTGAGAAGTTTCAGACTCAAATAACTTTACTCCAGAGACCATTCCTTATCTACATCGTTTAATTTAGTCTGCACAATATTCTGTAATGTAGTTTCTATTTTATTACCTGCATTTTACACATGAAAAAAATCCAGAGACAAAACAGATACAGTAATTTGTACATGGCTACAGAGCTGGGAAGTAGTGGGTTGGGATTTGGATCCATGTCCAACTACAAAACCCACATTCTCAACCCCATATTAGATTGCTGATACCCCAAAGTGTTCACAGTGGTACAGAGCAACTACATTTATGGTAGGATAATTCTGTAATAATGATTAACATTCTTCCAACACCCACGAAGCACCAAGGTCTGTACTCACTGATTTACATGTTAATAGCTAATACTCGCTGTGCATTCTTAGTACTCAGGCCCCGAGTTAATCGTTTTAGGTGTGTTATCTCATTGAAACCTCACAAAAACCCGGTTGCATGGATGCTATTATTATTCTCATTGTACTGGTGAAGAAAGTGAGACTCAGAAATCATCCAAAATCACGCAGCTTAGCTGTGAGCTGGAAATTGAAACTGCAACTGTCCAGTTCTCTCCAGCTTACCAGGCTGGTCATCACCAGTCACGCTTTCTCCTTATTTCTTATTGTTTCTGCTTTGATCTCTTAGGATCTCTGGCTCACTCAGCCCCTTCAATAGGCCTGCCCCCTTCTGCTCTAGTGCCCGCCTACTGGGCGTAGCAGTTAGCCCAGAGCCATTGCAAAAGGTCAGGATCACAACAGGCCACGCCCCCGTGTGTTGAAACCGTTCTGATTTGTTCCAGTGCCAGGCTCCGTGAGAAAATGACATTTCTGTTGGCCAATGACCTGGGAGAGGCAGCAAAGGGCGGGGGTCGCCCGCCTGAGCTCGCGCGGTTCCTTCTGGGAGTTGTAGTGTCAGACGCTTCATTCCCGGGGTGGCGCCGTTCGGACTCCGCCTCCCAGCATTCTCTGCGCGAGCCCCGGAGCACTTCCGC
>CAUYQG010018023.1:0-10253 GCA_963574415.1 Tarsius wallacei
CATTACTGGCCATCCTAACCTCTCTTCATCAGTGATGCCTTCTCTCCCCTCAGCAAACGTTTAATACATTTATACATTGCCATTTTCTTCATGGCATTATCCCCATAAACTTGGACTAACATGTCCCTGATTTTACTTCCATTCTTGCCAAGTTTAACACGAAATTTAATGTTTTTTCATTGCTCTAATTAATTCAAACTCTGACATTCTCACCATGACAGCACTGATGGCCGTTCTAGATAAAGGGTTCTAAAATTGCTTTAACAGGTGGACTAGGCACTGTTGTCAGTGCATAGCTTCCCAAGGGGAGTACTTCAAAGGTAACCATAGTGACATTCAGAAATGAGGTATATAGCACTTTTTCTAGGATGAGTTCACGAACTTAATTGTCAAGCCTCGTAATTACCTCATTGGCATGAAACTACTTCAAGAAATAGGAATATCCAGCATAGAAATGACTCATAAACCATAAAGCAGATACTACTCACATGTACCTTGCTACACTACCAACTGTCCTACTAGCCCCTCATACATACCTAACCATCAGAGCCAGCATACCTGTAATCAGAACTTGCATTCATTCTCTGACAGGTGAACAGGGCTTCATATTTGGGCAAAGGATATCAGTTCTGGCTACTCTACTAAAACCACATAGTGTATATTGTATACTGTGTATACAGATATAGACAACCAAGAGTCACTAAATATTTAAACAAAACTAACAACATGAGAGGAACTAAATTTTTTTTAAAAACTTTTAACAATTACATAGGTCTCCAGTGGCGTCTGATATTTGGAAGATGGAAGTGAGGCAGAGGCCATCTTCATGTAGCTATACAAGCAGAAAATAAACTCCATCATCTATGAGAATAAAGTCCAAATTCTAGTATCTACTCACTAGCTTCATTCAAAGGTATAATGTTGCAGTTGAAAAGCAGCCATGGAAAGGGTTAGCAGCAAAAGCTGCACTCATTTTCTGACCTTTAGATCACAGCTACAGTTGTACGATGTGGAATGCAAAAGCTTTCTTGAATTCCTGACTTTCACTCATCTAGCCTTTTAAATGACTTTGTATGACCAGGTGCAGTAGCTCATGCCTGTAATCTCAGCACTTTGGGAAGTTGAGGCAGGAGCATTGCTTGAGCCTCAGGAGTTTGAGACCAGCCTAGGCAACATAGCAAGACATCATCTCTACAGAAAATCAAAAAATTAGCTAGGTGTGGTAGTGCGTGACTTTAGTCCCAGCTCCTCAGTAGGCTGAGGTAGAAGGATTGCCTGAGCCCAAGAGGTAGAGGCTGAAGTGAGCCATGATCGTGCCACTTCACTCCAGTCAAAGTAACAGAGTGAAACCCCCAACACAAAAATAAATGAATAAATAAATAAATAACTTTGCATACACCACATTTGTTTTCAGCATGAAATAATCTAGAGTGTTTTCTATTGGCTATACTAAAACTGTGTGATATGGCAGTTGGTACATAAAGATGTTTTTTAGAAAAAGCCAAAGAAATAAAACCAGCAGTGGAAATTTGAGATTTAGTATTGGGCCATGTTTGGGTTTAAAGGCAGTAATATCCTCATTACCAGTGAAAAATGAGATATTGGTAAAGAACTTACTTAAATTATCATATGTTATCACCTGAAATAAGGTGCCCATTGAACATAAGACCTGTTAGCAATTGCTTGTTATGATGGATCATTAAGATGGAAGTAAGAAGTAAATAGGCTGGGGTAAGCCAGGGTGCAGTCCTGACAGTCTTTGAGAAATCAGAGATGCTGACAAGCCCAGTGTTTTACATTCTTGACTTAAATCTTTTTTTAAAACAGAGAGAGCTTCTGTGATTTCTCAACTTTGTTACTATTGATGAGCCAGGTAATTCTTTGTTGAGGAAGGTTGTCCTGTGCATTGTAGGATAATTCAACACCTCTGGCCTTTTTCCACTAGATGTTACAAATAACTCCCCTGCACTCAAATTGTGACAACTAAAAATGTGTCCAGATATTGTCAAATGTCCCTTGGGGGGCAAAATCACCACCACTACCACAGCAGCAGCAGCAGCACCACTACCCACCTGCCATTGAAAACCACTGCACTAAAGTAATCTCATCTCTTGTAATCATAGGACTGATGTGGTCCTATGATCCATCAAAAGTCCAAATCCATGAGAGACAAATTTCAGGCAATTTTGTAATTTAAGATATTTATTGGGAAGGAAGGGCACTTTGAGAATTAAGATTCAAGACTCAAAATCTCAGAGCCTCTCTTTGTCAGTAGAAGTAGACACTTCTTTCTTGCTGAAGACACAGTAATGAATGGCCTCACCCAAGGTTATTACTTTGCGAAAGGATGATTTTCATCACGTTCATCTCCTTGGCATCCCCTCACTGCATCCTATACCTAGAGTCCGATACCAATATGTTCCAAGGGATGAGGACAAATTCTGACTCTGAAAGAAACAATGTTTTCAGTTATATTAGGAGTAGTTACCTTATGTTGGTTCTCCTGTGGTTTTATTGCTATTGTGAGGAGATTTTTGTGTTGAAGAATGTGTATGGCTGCTGAGTAGATAAAGAAAAAACAGGGCTAGATAATGTCCACTGACACTCAACTTCTATCTCATCTACTTCCTCTGTATTGTAGGTCCTGTTAGAATAAAAACAATACTTCTCAAACTCCCTTAGAATCAGGATTATAGATATGATTTAGCTTCCACCATCAAGGTGAGCTTTCAAGGTTTGAAAGCAGATGAGAGGTAGTAACCAACTTCCTGCAGTGGTATCAGCGGACAAATTCCACTATAAGCATGAATTCCAATGGGGAGTAACGATGACTTGTTCTAGTGTCTAGAAATGAGTGCTGTAGATGTTAGGTGTTCTGTTGGGGACAGCCACAAAAGCAGTGACAGAACTAGCTTCCTGAACTAGATTGCAAATACAGTTGTGTAAGCTTAGAGCCGAAATTCAGGGAGCAGCTCTCTAACTGTGTCTCCTGGCCTTCCATTGAGTTAATAAATATCTAATCCAGCTACTAAATTCTTTTCTGCTTAAAAACATAGAATGACTTCTGTTTCTAGTGCACTGTGCCTTGACTGATGTACAACCTCTTTAAAAAAGATGCCTGCATTGTCTAGAGCAATTTCTCTCTTCCATTCATCTTGCTGAGCTAACGTAGCAATCCAAAATGGCAGCTGGCCACACAGCTGTCACATGTGATCCCTTAAAGAGATCATAAATCCTTTGCTGTGGAGAATAGCTCATTCTATCTCGATGTAGTTAATATTTTCAGAGATATTTAAGAGAAAACAATATTGATAAAGTCACAAAAGATTGTGCTGAAATTTCTGAACTTCAAGAAGTCCTAAATGCTCCATGAAAGAAAAGACGGGATATCAACAAAGAAATATGAATTTGATTCAAATAGGAATTCTCAACTGCAACTCTGGATGGCTGGGCACTTCTAAAATCACTTCAATGTTTTCTAATAAAGAGTTCATTGATAATCACCCTTTTCAAATGATGTCAAAATACCAACTACAGAATTGTCTTCAATATTTAGGCAACATGGATCTATTCCAGTATTATATAAACTAAAACGTTTCATGTGTGACAAATGAATAATATTTTTAAAATGGTTTTTAAGTTAATAGATTATCTTTTATAGATAGCATGTACACATGGTACAAAAATTTTAAATGTACAAGACTGCCATGGAAACTAAATTTTCATCCTACCTCTGTTCTCTAGCCAGTCAGTCATCTCTCTAGACATAACAACAAGGTTAACTTTTTTTAAAGGTACTTAGCTCTGGGCTAAGTTTTTAGAACAGCTTTAGTGAGATATAATTCACATACCATAAAATTTACCCTTTCACGCTGTACAATTCAGTGGTTTTTAGTATATTAAAAAAAGTTGTACAACCGTCGCCCCATCTATTTCCAGAACATTTACATCAATCCAAAAAGAAACATCATGTCCATTAGCACCTACTCCTCACATCCTCTACGTCTAGCCCCTGGTCATTACTACTCTGCTTTCTGTCTCTATGGATTTGCCTGTTTGAGACATTTCATATAAATCAAATTTTTTGAAATGTGGTCATATGTATCTGACTTTTGTTTGTTTGTTTGTTTTTGAGTCAGAGTCTCCCTCTGTTGCCCAAGCTAGAGTTCGGTGGCACGATCCTGGCTCACCGCAGCCTCGACCTCCTGGGCTCAAGATATCTTTCCACCTCAGCCAGCTGAATAGCTGGGATTACAGGCACATGCCCTGACACCTGGCTAATGTTTTTTTTTTTTTATTTTTTTGTGGAGACGAGGTCTCACTGTGTTGCCCAGGCTGGTCTCAAACTCCTGACCTCAAGCGATCGTCGCACCTCAGTCTCCCAAAGTGTTGAGAGTACAGGCATGAGCCAACACATCCGGCCAACGAAATGTTTTCATGGTTCATCCATGTTGTAACATAACTTGTTTTTAAATGAACATAATACCGTGAGATGGTATCAGTATTTATTCTGCCTGGAGAAAAGACAAAAGAGAAAAGTACTTCAATTTTTGTGATAACTGCTTTGTAAGAGACAGATCTCTTAGACAAGCTGAGGCATTTACTCATGTTTCAGTGCAAATTAATGGCAATTGTAGGAGCTGTGTTTCACAAAGGGGCAAGTCCCAAGGAAGCAAAACAGATGGGCAGCGACAGCATCAGCAGTTCAACGTCATAACGTATATGATATTGGATGTTAGACAGACAAACAAGGTTAGTTAGAGACAAGGGGATGCATGTCATCAACTTCAAAAGTGGAGAAGCTCTCAAACAAACAAAACACACAATGCTACCTTCTGCTTTTTTTTAACCCATCAGATTTCTAAGTGACAAATCATAGGCTACGTTGCAAACATTGTTCTAAATCTATACACCTCAGTTTTAAAACACTTATTGGAATTACATAACAGAAAAGTCAAAAACAAAAAAGTAAAAATACAGATCAAAGAATCATCCTGAAGTACACACCCTTATAAACACCATCTATGTCAACACCAAAGAAGCCTCTCTTAAGCCCCCTCCTGCCTTCCTAAATTAACTCATTATCTGGAGTCTAAGCCTATTTTCCAATTTGTGTCCAACAACATGTTCCTCATTTCTTTCTGAGACCTCAGCAGAAGCACGTTCACATTTCTGTTTCTGCTGCGCATGGTGGCTCATGCCTGTAATTCTAGCACTTTGGGAGACCAAGACAGGAGGATTTTTTGAGTCCAGGAGTTTTAGACCAGCCTGGGCAAAATAGTGAGACCATGTCTCTACAAAAAATGCAAAAATTAGCTGGGTCTGGTGGTGCACGCCTGTAGTCCCAGCCACTCGGGAGGCTGAGGTGGAAGAATCCCCTGAGCCAAGGAGGTCAAGGCTGTGGTAAGCCAAGATCGTGCCACTGCACTCCAGCTTGAGTGACAGAGAATGATCCCTACTCAAAAAAAAAAAAAAATAGTATTTCTGCCAACATTCTGTTTATGCATTCTGTAAGATGATAGAGGCGGTCTTTACTGTGCTCCCAACTTCCATCTGAACCCCCATCAGAACTGTCTTTGGTGCCCTAGTTCTATCAACTGTCTCTTCATGGTAATCTAGGTGTTTTCTGTCATGCACTTCAAAATTCTTTCAGCCTCTACCTGTTACCCAACTTCAAAGCCACTTCCAAATTAGTAGGTATCTGTTACAGCAGCATTTCACTATTGACACCAAAATCTCTATTAGCTTTCTGGAACTGCTGTAAAACTTACTATAAACTGAGTAGCTTAAAACAACAGGAATTATTTTTCCTACAATTCTGGAGATCAGAAGTCCAAAATAAAGGTGAGAACCAGGCCACGCTCCAAACTCTCTAGAAAAGAATTCTTGTCTCTTCCAGTTCCTAGTGGTTTCTAGTGTTCCTGGGTGTGTGGTAGATAACTCCAATCTCTGCTTCTGTCTTCACCATCTTCTCTGTGTGTCTTGGTTTCTGTGTATCTCCTTCTTGTCTTATAAAGATACCAGTCGTTAGATTTAGGGCCTATCCTAATTTAGGACCTCACCTAACTCATTACATCTGCAAAAACCCTATTTCCAAATAAGTTTATATTCTGAGGTTCTAGGCATTCATGAATTTGGGGGACATCATTCAACCCATTATACTCTTCAATGTCTTGAAACAGAAAAATGTTCTGCAGTGTCTGAATAGCCTCGTTTGCTAATCCTGAAAGTAAAAGTCTGTAAATAATGTTAAAATCAAGTAATTTTAATTCATAATATAGGATTCTACATTGTAAGGAATCTGATGTTTCTTCTATAAGACCAGTTTATCTGGTTGAGATGAAAGAATGCACAGATGGTAAAGTTTTCCTTTTCAAAAATGTCATTATATAAATCATAATAATTTTTTAAAATTTTTTCTGTAACTGTAATTAAAGCACCCCAGTTGTTATTAATAGGTGAGTTAGACTTATTTATTTTAAATTTTTATTTATGTGTTTATTTATTTATTTATTTGAGTGAGAGTCTCACTTCTGTTGCCCAGTCTGGAATGCAGTGGCATAATCATGGCTCACTGCAGCCTCAACCTCCTGGGCTCAGGCGATTCTCCTGCTTCAGCCTCTACAGGGCATGCACCACTACGCCTGGCAAATCTTTTTGATTTTTTGGAGAGACAAGGTCTCACAATGTTGTCCAGGCTGGTCTCGAATGCCTGGCCCCAAGCAATACTCCCACTTCAGCCTCCCGAAGTGCTTGGATTACAGGTGTGAGTCACCATGCCCAGCCTATGTATTTATTGTTTAAGAATTTTCACAGCCAGGCGCAGTGGCTCATGCCTGTAATCACAGCACTTTGGGAGGTAGAAGTGAGAGGATTGCCAGAGTCGAAGGGTTCAAGACCAGATTGGGCAACTTGGAGAGACTTCATCTCTACAATAAATCAAAAGACTAGCTGGGTGTGGTGGCATGTGCCTTTAGTTCCAGCTACTTGGAAGGCTGAGGCAAAGGATGGGCTGAGCCCAGCAGGTCGAGGCTGCGGTGGCTGCACTCTAGCCTGGGTGACAGAGTGAGAATCCGACTCAAAAAAAAAAGTAAAGATGGGTTCTTGCTGTGTTGCCCAGGCTGGACTTGAACTCCTGGGCTCAAGTAATCCTCCCTCTTCAGCCTCCCAAGTATCTGGGATTAAGGCACTGGAGCAAGTCTGGAGTTTTAGTCCACAGGGTCGGGCCTGGCACCTGAATCTATGGGGGCACACCTGGAACCTAGGCCCACAGGGATGGACCTATATTCTAGATCCACTGGGGCAGGCCTGGCAACTGAGTCCACGGCTGTGGACCTAGAGCCTGGGACCCTGAGGGTCAGCCAGAATCCTGAGGCCACGGGCAGCCTCGCGCTGGGGTTCATCGAGGTAGGCCTGGTGTTCTGGTTCATGGCAAAGTTGTTTGCTCACTTCACTCTCCATCCCTCTTGCTGGAGGGTCTTTCTCTCACACTGTGCTGCCCAGACTTGGGAAAGGCATGGCAAAGGTAATGTCAGATTGTCTTTCCAACCCTCTGCAATTCTTCTTTCCTTTTTTCTCTTTTTAAAACATCTCTGTCAAATCTCTGAAAATTCTTTTTTGCTTATTTATTTGCTCCACTAGGTGCTATAATCTCTTACCTGAACTCCTTGACTCTTGTAAGGTATTATTACACATGGATAGTTGTGTACATTGATGTTTCTGTGAGGAAATGACTGTGGCAGTTTCTTCCTCCACCATCTTCCTGACATCACTACAGTCAAATCATTTTCAACAAGGATGCCAAGACTAGTCAATGGTGAAAGTCTTTTCAGCAAATGATGCTGGTAAAATGGATATCCATATATAAAAGAATGAAATTGAACTCTTACCTAACATCATACACAAAAATTGATTCAAAATGTATCAAAAATTGAATTTCATTGCTAAAACTATAAAGCTTATGGTATAAAACATAGGGGAAAAGCTTCATAACATTAGACTTGGCAATGATTGCTTGGATAGGACACCAAAAGCACAGGCAACATAAGAAAAAATAGACAAACTGGACTTCATGAAAATTAAAAACTCAAAGGACACTATCAAGAGAGTGAAAAGGCAACCTACAGAATGAGATAAAATATTTGCAAGTCATATTTCTAATAAGGGATTAATATTTAGAATACATAAAGCACTCCTTAAACTAATCAACAACAAAAAAAGCCAATTCCAAATGGGCAAAGGAGTTAAATGAAGACATATGAATGGCCAATAAGTATATAAAAAGATGTTCAACATCACACCACTAATCATTAGGGAAATGCAAGTCAAAACCACAATGAAAAACCACCTCACACCCATTAGGATGGGTAATAACAACAACAATCAAAAAGAAAATAATAAGCATTGGCAGGAATGTGAAGAAATTGGAACTCTAGTGCACTGTCAGTGGTAATATAAAATGGAACAGCTTTGGTGGAAAACAGTATGGTGATTCCTCAAAAAAATTAAAAATAAAATTACCGTACCATCTACCTATTCTGGATATATACTCAAATAACTGAAAATGAAGACTGGAAAAGATATCTGTATGCACATGTTCATAGCAGAATTACTCACAATAGTCAAGAGGTTGGAAGCAAACTAAACATCCACTGATGGATGAATAGATTAGAACCATATGGTACATACAAACAATGGAACGTTGTTCAACATTTAAAGAAAGAAAATTCTGATGTATACTACAACATGAATGAACCTTGAGGACATTATGCTAAGTGAAATAAGTCAGTCGCAAAATGACAAATACTGTATGAGTCCACTTATTTGCGGTACCTAGAGTAGTCAAAATCATAGAGACAGAAAGTGAAATGGGGGTTGCCTGGGGCTAAGGAGAGAAGGAAATGGGAAGTTATTGCCTAATAGGATAGATGTTCAGTTTTGCAAGACGAAAAGAGTTCTGGAGATGAAGAGAGGTGATGATTACTCAGCGATGTGAATGTATATGATACTATTGAACTGTACATCTAAAAATGGTTAAAAATCTCAAATTTTATGTATATTTTACCAAAATAAACCCCAAAAAAGTTGAAAGGGAAAAAGGCAACAGATTCACGAAAGCAACACCTGTTCAGTATTTATGCATTCCACTAGCTAGCTATGCATTCAACTGATCGACTAGCTCCTACCAATATATGAGATCGTATAACCACAGCAAACTTGTATTTTACATCATTCCTGACACTAGTTTTGTTTTTCTAATCAAACCCTGACTGATTCAGAATTTGGTACCAGGAACAACACATTTTTAAGGATGAGTTCTCTGTAATGGCTCTGGACTATTTATCATCAGTTTTCTGATCTTACTAGATTGAAAGGCACTAATGACTCTGTTTCCATTTATAAAGGGGGCATTGGTAATCTGCAGGGGACCAGCCCCACGGAGAGATTGGGGTCCCTGAGTGATGTGGCGGCATCGGCGATTGTTCCTGGAGAACAAAGAAACTGGACTCCTGTCTAGTGCAGGAGCTGATCCTGTCTAATGCAGGAGTCGATACCCTGGAAACTAGACTCTTGTCTAGAGCAAGAGCCGATACACTGGGCTCCCGTCTAGTGCAGGAGCTGGTTCTGCAGAAGAGATAGATATAGAGAAAAGGAAGGAAAAGGAAAGAGAAAGAAAAAGAATGGACCACTGTTCAAATGGATTTGAGCAGAAGCCGTTTAATGGAGGTCTCCATGTTCCTTTTATCCCAAATTTTCATGGGTTAAATCACAAGACTTTCATGTGAGCACAAAGCCGGGTGGATGAGGGGTGCCCCCCCCCCACCCACCAGGTGTTTTCTCAAGTATGAGAAAGGACAATCCCAATAAAATCACAAGACATTTACATGAACACAAGGCGAGGTGGGTGGGGGGCGTCCCTCACCCACCAGGCGCTTCCTCAAGCATGAGGGAGGGCGATCCTAAAATTATCTTACTGTTCCTCATGCTTGGTTAATGTTCCTCAGAAGCAATACAACCTTTCTAATATCATAACATTCTAATGATCAATAACTTCTAAGGCTTATGCATATACAACATCTAATGACTAACTTAAATCCTAATACCTTTCTTATTCTAAGCTAATTAGCACAAATCCTAGCTACTATGCTAAGGTTTTCACTGCATGATTACTATGGCAACGCTTAACAAATACAACTCAAACCGGTTCTAAAGAATGTGGTTCAGCCCAGAAATCACACTGGGTTTTCTAAATT
>CAUYQG010018030.1:0-15851 GCA_963574415.1 Tarsius wallacei
ACCAGCAACATTCTTCTCAGACCTAGAAAAAACAACACAGGAATTCATATGGAAACACAAACGACCAAGAATAGCCAGAACAATCCTCAGCAAAAAAAACAAAGCAGGAGGTATCACATTACCAGACTTCAAACTTTACTATAAAGCTACAATAATCAAAACAGCTTGGTACTGGTAAAAGTATTTTTTTTTTAATGAGGTACAATGTCTTCAGTCTGAATCACACTCATAATTCAAATCCCCAGGGTACTAGAAATTTACTTAAAATTCATATGAAAGTCAAATTAAAGAAGTTAAAGCAGTTCAGGGACAGTAAAGCTAACCATTATTGTAGTAATAAAGTTTTGTCGATCAAAAATCTTAGTTGAGCTTTTCAGACACAAAGTATGGTACTTATCACCAAGAAAATCCCTAAATCAAATCTAGTTACAGCATATATTCCAGAAAAAAAAACAAGTGAATAAATCTATGCCCAAGTGCCCATGCCATAAGAGATAAGATAGACTAGTGGGACCTTATTAAACTGAAAGTCTTCTGCAAAGCAAAAGAAACCACCAAAATAGTGGGGAGACAGCCCACAGAGTGGGAAAAAATATTTGCCAACTTTATATCTGACAAAGGCCTAACGTCCAGGATCTACAAGGAACTCAAATGTGCCAAAAGGAAAAAAATAAACAGCCCCATTAAAAAGTGGGCAAAAGACATGAATAGACACTTCTCAAAAGAAGATATATGGGCAGCCAGTAGACACATGAAAAAGTGCTCAGCCTCACTAATCATCAGAGAAATGCAAATCAAAACCACATTGAGATACCGCCTAACCCCAGTAAGAATCCCAACACTTTGGGAGGCCAAGGTAAGAGGATTGCCTGAGCCCACGGGTTCGAGACCAGCCTGGGCAACTTGGAGAGACCTCATCTCTACAATAAATCAAAAATAAAATAAAATAAGCCAGGTACGCTAGCACAAGTCTGTAGTTCCAATTACTTGGAAGGCTGAGGCAGAAGAATTGCCTGAGCCCAGCAGGTCAAGGCTGTAGTGGCTGTGAGCAGCATGCCACTGCACTCCAGCCTGAGCAACAGATTGAGACTCCAATTAAAAATAAATAAATAAATAAGCAAACAAACAAACAAATAAATAAATAAATAAAACAGATGCTGGTGAGGATGCAGAGGAAAAGGAACACCTCTACATTGCTGGTGGGAATTCAAACTAGTGCAACCTCTTTGGAAGACAGTGTGGTGATTCCTGAAAGAACTAGAAATCGACCTTCCATATGACCCAGCAATCCCCCTACTGGGAATATACCCATAGGAACTCAAATCATTGTGCAAAAAAGATACCTGCACATGCATGTTTATTGCAGCACTACTCACAATAGCAAAAACATAGAACCAACACATGATGCCCATCGAAACTGGACTGGATAAAAAAATGTGGTACATATACATAATGGAATATTATGCAGTCATAAAGAAGGACAAATATATGAACTGTTCAGCAACTTGGATGGATTTAGATTCTACCCATACTCAGTGATCTATCACAGAAACAAAGAACACAGTACCATATGTTCTTACTCATAATCGGACCTTGAACAACTATCATACTATAAGAAAGGGACTGGCAGTAGTGGGATACTGCTGGGGGGCACACCTTATCAACAATGGTACCTACATAACGCACATTTGTATACCTAATCCTGAACTGTAAGCCCCACACCTTTAAAATAAAAAAAAAATTTTTTAATTCAATAGGCCCTTTCATTATGCTTATAAAACTTGAAACCATATATCCAAACTTCCAATTTAAAAATGAATTCCAAAATTTGGTGGGACAATTTGCTAATTGTAAATCACTAACTGTACAGTCTTCTCCAATTAATTTTAAGCATAGCCAATTGCCAAACAAATCAATCACACAAGTTGCATATCCTTGTTCTGTTATCTTGATCCTGTTCAAACTTAATTTAGCCCAAAATAAACCAAAAGTTGTTCTTTTTTTGACTCTAAACTTATATCACAATGGTAAGATAACTTTTTAATTCAGAACCTAACTATAAATCCTTTTAAAAACACCAAATATATTGCAATGAAAATAGATGTATAAAGACAAAACAGCTAAGATGATATTCTTAATGACTCATAATTGTTATATTAAAATTTGGCTTGTTTTGAAAGGAAATAAATAAGTTTATCAAATATTTGAAACAAGCATATTGGCAAACCTATGGTCAGTACTTAGTCTCATATCCCGCCTTTCTTTCTTCCCTCTACATTTCATCCAAACTGAACTTCATATATTTCTCATGCCAAACAAACTATGCAATTCCTGCTCTGTGCCTTTGCACGGGCTCTTACTTTTTCTGGAATTCTCACCTCCCTTAACTATCTGATGAGAACCTACTCATCCTGCAAAAGTCAGCATAAGAGCTTTCTCCTCTGTGAAGCCTGCTCTGATCCACCTCAGGGAAGTTCATTACTTACCACTTGGTGCTCTTATTGTACTTAGCATTGACCATTATTACAGTTGTATCATGCTCCATTTCACTTGTTCATTTGTCATTTGACTATGATTGTTCAGACTCTTAGCATAGTGTTTATAGAAAAATTATGTGCCTAGAAATTGCAATAACACCCATAAAATTTTAACTCAAATTTTACATTTTAGCACCTTTTATGACTAATACAGCATCTGCTAGTACAATATGTTAAATCTCTCTTAAAATCCTTCATATTTATTACTGTATTTATAATACATATAGTCATATAATTTCTAGGTGTCCATATATCTCAGTTTGCTTGGAATAACCCTGACTTATGCCTTTTGTATATAAATTAAGGCCTATTAATTATTCTTTCTCTTTCAGAGGTATTCCAGTTTGGACGACAAATTATATGTTTCACCTGAAATTTTTCTAATTGATGATTTTCTAATTACCAAGAGTAAATCAAATACTTTGTAAGGCCAAATACACTGACTGTAGTTGCAAACACAGGATAATAACTCGTTGTTAAAGGGCTACAAAAAATATCCTTTTGATGTTTTCTATTAACTGCTGTAGTGGATAATGTGGTACCCAGGTCCTCTTTTCAAGGGATTTCCTTTGCTGCTGGAAATACTAGCTACTGATAGCTCATTTCTTTGTACCTATTGGGAATGGCTCTCAGTTGCAGTGAGCTGCTTCATCCAAGGTTATACTGCTCCCACAGTGACAGCCAATGATTTATTGTTGCAGGAATACAAAGGGTCTACTCTTCTGTTTCGGTTTGGGACGATTCTGAAGTGCCACTCCAGCTCCAGAGCTCTTCAAAGTATGGCTGAGTCTTCTATTCAAGTTGACTTCTGACAATCTGCTTCCTCACTTCCTTATATGTATATCGCCTGAGAGAATTCCCCCAATAAATCTTCTTCATGTTAACCCTTATTTTAGGATCTGCTTCCAGGGTACCAGATCTAAGACAACAATCTTTCTCTTCGTTCTAATATCAGCTCTACCTAAAAACTGTGCTAGGCTCAGGACC
This sequence comes from Tarsius wallacei, assembly GCA_963574415.1. Classification (NCBI taxonomy): domain Eukaryota; kingdom Metazoa; phylum Chordata; class Mammalia; order Primates; family Tarsiidae; genus Tarsius; species Tarsius wallacei. The sequence continues at coordinate 3,525 of CAUYQG010018030.1, forward strand.
TTAGAACTAACACTCCATGCAAAGATACGTGATTCCTACTTTATTCCTGTCATTTATACCACTTAACCTAGTTCTCCTTTTATGTAACAAAGAACTATGAGTAAAATCTAATGTTAGAAAAAAATAGCAGAAAATTCTAAGAAATACATGAAGAGTGCCTGAACACTAGTGAGTAAAGGAACCCATTTTTGGGGAAAGGAGCAGTTGAAGCATCCCATGAGATGAACAACTGACCTGCCCCAACAAGTAATAGAAATCATGGCCACATCTGAAGGAAGGCAAAAGATAAAGAGCTCTCAGTCTTTAGGCCAGGAGTCCAAACTCTAGGCCACGAATCAGTACCGGTTGGTGGCCTGTTAGGAGCCAGGCCACACAGCAGGATGTGAGTGGTGGGCAAGTGAGTAAAGGTTCATCTGTATTTAAAGATGCTCCCTATCACTCGCATTACCACCTGAACTCTGCTTTCTGTCAGATTAGTGGCGGCATTAGATTCTCATAAGAGCATGAACCCTATCGTGAACTGCACATGCGAGGGATATAGGTTGTGCACACCTTATGAGAATCTAATGCCTGATTATCTGAAGCAGAGCTGAAGTGGTGATGCTACTAGCACTGAGGAGTGGCGGCAAATACAGATTAACATTAGCAGTGAGGTTTGACTGCACAGAGACATAATAAATCAATTGCTTGCAGACTCATATCAAAATCCTATCAGTGAGTGATGAGTGAGTTGATGTATTTCAATTGTTTGATTTCATCTTGTAACAGGCTTTAAATCAGAAACCAACACTTATTTTAGTTTGTGCATGTCCTGCCCATTATTTTATTTACCACTTCCATCCATAGTTCTTTCCCATACTACACACTTGTCTCAGTCATAGTTTTGGCAAACCCACAAGCTAACCTTAGCCAAAAATGAGTAAAAAGCAAACATTACTGGAGAGCTTCTTTGAAAAGGGGGAAGGACCCAATGATGAAATAGCAGAAGACTCTAAGACTGCCAACAAAAAGAAAACAGCATTTAAAAGAAAATTGCAAGAGTTCTACTTAAATTATGAGTTCATTGCAATAGGTGATTCACATTCTCCAAGCTTGCTTTGTATAATGTGGTGACCAGCTATCCAGCAAAGCCATGTTGATCCTGCTTGCTGCTAAGGACATTTGTTGTGACCTTTTAAGGGAGACTGCAGTTCAAAATGTGTACATGTTCCTCTATTGGTTAGCGCCATAACTAGACGAATTTATGAAATTGAGAGGCAATTGTTAGAGAGGATTAACTGGTCACCATGGCAGGCAATTCAGGTTGAGGAGTCTACCAATGTTGACGACAAGGCAACAATGCTTGTTTTTGTGCAATATAATTTTCAGGAGGATGTGCATGAAGATATGTTATGTGCACTTTGGTTGTCAACCAATGCCACAGCTACAGAACTATTCAAATCTTTGAATGATTACATACCAGGAAAGCTGAATTGGTCATTTTGTGTCAGCATATACATGGACGGAGCAGCTGCATGACTGGACAGCTTTCTGGCTTCATTACTCAGTTCAAAGAGGCCACTTCTAAATGTAAATCTACGTACTGAGTCATTCATAGAGAAATGCTGGCTAGTCAAAAAATGTCACCTGAATGTAACATTTTGCAGGTGTGATTAAAATTATCAACCACATTAGAGTACATGCCCTTAACTCACATCTGTTTGCTCAGCTCTATGAGGAGATGAGCACAGAGCATACATGTCTTCTCTAATGCACAGAAATGAGATGCCTTTCTAAAAGTACACCACTGGCCAGAGTTTTTGAGTTACTAGAGCTGCTCCAGAAATTACTTCTAGAAAACCAGTCACCACTTATTTACAAATAAGTCATTTGTAAATAAGTCAGGTGAATTGACTTTGTACTAGAAGGATCAAGCTTGAGATCACAAATGATAGTGGCCTTAAGAGTATGTTTGAGACAACTTTAAACTTCCATATGTTCTGGATTAAAGTCAAGATGGATTATGCTGAGATTGGCACAAAAGCTCTAAAAAGCCTGCTTCTGCTTCCAGCACCCAATCTTTGTGAGGCAAGGTTTTCTGCAGTGTCAGCAACCAAAATGAGATTATGGAGTAGACTGAATGTAAGCAACACACTTCAGGTGTCACTGTCTCCCATCACCCCCAAATAGGATCGTCTGGTTGCCGGAAAACAAGCCCAGGGCTCTCAATGATTCTGCATTATGGTGAGTTGTATAATTATTTCATTATATACAACAATGTAATAATAATAGTAGTAAAGTACACAATAAATGTAATGTGCTTGACTCATCCTGAAAGCATCTCCCCTACAAAATCTGTCTTCCACAAATCCTGTCCCTGATGCTAAAAATGTTGGGGATTGCTGCTTTAGGCTTTCTGACTTCAGAGACTTTCACCTGTGTATTGCTCTCTGCATGGAATCTAAGTCTTGATACTTTAGATTATCCTCTATTACTTTTTAGTTATTTTTATTTTTAAAATATCACTTATTCTTCTCATGTGATCTGGTTCCATTTGGTTAGTTTCTTTTTTTAACTATTACTTTATTTTACTTTTATTTTATTATCTTTTGCCTACTATTAATATTTTAGCTTTTCTTACTAATTCAGTCATCATGTACTAGCATTCTCTCCCTATTAACTTTGATTTCTAAGAGAGATTAGAACATTAGAGCACAAAAAGAGATCAGTGCATTCCCTCAACAGAGGAAGCTAGTTGCTTCCTTTTCCATAATGAACGCTGCACAAGCCCTCTTAAATCCCAAAGTGTACGTTCTATGCCAGATTTAGATGACCCCAAACTTAGCTTGTCAAGAAATACTTGAATTCATTATTTAAGAGTTATCCAGGTAACTAAGGAAACTTTAGGAGAGGAACAAGACTAGAACCCAAAGCGGCTTAGAGAAATAATAGCTAAAACAATTATGCTATCTTATTTTCAATATAATTAACATATTAAATATATGCCCAATATATAGTCCTAAATTAGTCACAGAAAATAAAACAAGGAAAACAAAAACCAATTTTTCTCATTGAATCAGAACTCCACTATTTATTATTTTCCTCAACTCCCTGACTGTTGAATTATTAGCTCCTATATTCCAACTTTAGTACCTGAATCTGGTCTCCTTCATTTTGAAAATTCCTTTATATCTTCTTGAACTTTGACCTCATGCTCTAATCTAAGCATAGTTGAGATCTCTGATATTGTCATATCCACTTTTGTACAGATCTATATAAGATACTATTTATTTCTCTTAAGTTAGCTGAGGTTGTAAAATCCACTCATCTATAAACTGAAAAACACAGTCTCCAACACAACCAAATCACTCAAAAATCAGCTACCACTGTGGTATAATGAGCAAATTTAAGAACAGAAAAGTTTAAAGCATATATAGTATGGTATACCTGAGCTGTCCATGAAAAGAGGAGGAGAAGGAGGAGGAGGAGGAGGAGGAGAAGGAGGGAGGGAGGGAAGGAGGGAAGGGAATGAGGAGGAGAAGGATGAGAAAATAGGTGTTTAATTTTAATCTGTCTCTAGTATTCAAAGAGTCTCTGCATATAGGTCTTCCCAACTGCTTTACTTTATCATCATGAGAAATAAAGAAAAATTAACTACAACTGAAATTATTTCCAAAATAGATTTTCAGGAGAAGGGTGAATGCCCTATATAAAAGGAAAATTCCATAACATTTATTTGTAGGTTTTATTGAATCTTCAAAATTTCTCAAGACAGGGAATGCACTAAACTCAAGACACACAAATGAAATAAGTTTCTGAATAACAAAACCAGTCAATTTGATTCTTTATTCACTCAACAAATATGTAATGAGAACCTATAATATGCTTCCACATAAGACACCAAGAGAAGAAAAGTAGGCAGATGAGAGGTCCAGAAATGCAAACTAGTCCTTGAATGAAACTCAGGCCTGACATGCTTACTATAGCAGCATTGTCTCTCACTCAACTCTCTACAGGGAACACGAATATCCCCTATAGTAAAGTATCATCTGAGTCTTAAATTCACCAATAATGTTACATCACCTGAAGATCCTGACTAGCAACACACCCAACACTTAACAACACCAATATAATTTCAACCCACTCCCAGAAAAATATCCATGTCTGCTGATATAGAACTCAAGAAGATGGCTGCCCACTTGCAAATCTATTTTCACCAGTTATAGAAAAATCACCCTGTAAAAATAACAGATTTCTCTAAGACCATTCCTTCTTCGGGCAGCCTCCTTATTCTGCCTCATCCACTGAAAAATTCCATAATTATGTGGTACATCAGAGAAGCTGAACTAGACATAACTAATTATGGAGTTATAAAAAACAAGCAGAAATATCTTAGAAATATATGCATGTTTCAAAGTTTTAAAAGACAAAAACTAGACTTTCTCTGATCTTGAATGTTTTCTGAAGCATATTTTTAATGAATACATATTTTATTTTAAATATGACCAGATGTGAATCAAAAAGCTGAGAATGTATTGAAAAAACTGTTTCTGAATATTCATACTGATTTTTAGAAGAGACTTATACTTTGCAAAACATGGCCTTCTATAACAGGCAGTCCATTATACACATTTAGTAGATGCTTGAAATTCATTTAAATTAATGCCACAGAGGCTGCTTCTCCATTAGATGGCATAGATGATATGCGATCATTTCATTCATTCTCTCATTCAAAAAATACAATTCAGCTTTTTCAAAATGCCAAGCATTGTTCCTGGGGCTTGGGATAAAACAATAAACAAAACAGACATGTGATTTGCCTGCATAGAGCTTTTAGTGTATGAGGGGTGCTGACTATAATGGATTTAAAATGCAAGAACTGATAAAGATTACACAAAAGATACTAGGGAAGACTGGTATTAGTATATGCGGTGAGCCCCCCAGAGATCTCCACATCCTAATTCCTGGAGCCTGTGAATATGTTAACATATAGGGCAAAAGGAACTCTGAAGATCTAATTAAGTTTAAGGGTCTTGAGATGGAGTGTTTATCCTGGACCCCATTCAATCACATGAGTCCTAACAAGCAGAGAACTTTTCCCAGGAATGGTCAGAGAAGATGTAAGGCCAGACGGGAGGTCAGTAAATGTGTGCTTACTGGCTTGGAAGGTGGAGGCAGGGAGCCATGACCCAAGGAATGAGGGTGGCCTCTAGCAGCTAGAAAAGGCAAGAACATGGATTTTTCCCTAGAAACTCCAGAAAATAATGCATCTCTCCAGCACTTTGATTTTTAATCCAGTAAGATCCATGGCACTTTTAACCTATAGGGCTGTAGCGATTCCTAAAAGAACTAGAAATTGACCTTCCATATGACCCAGCATCACCCTTCTGGGAATACACCCAGAGGAACTTAAATCACCTACCAAAAAGATATCTGCACACGCATGTTTATTGCAGCATTATTTACAATCACAAAAACATGGAACCAACCAGGCTGTCCATCGAAACTGAACTGGATTAAAAAAAGTGATACATGTACACGATGGACTATTCATAAAGAAGAACAAAATTATGGACTTTGCAGCAACTTGGATAGATTTAGAGTCTATAATACTCAGTGATTTGTCACAGAAACAAAGAACTGAGTAACACATGTTCTTATTCATAAGCAGACCCTGAACATTTACCATAATACTATAAGAAAGGGATTGGCAGTAGCCAGAAACTGCCAGAGGAAGGGACATAACGTTACTAAGGGTACCTGATCCCAAACCAGGCAAAGTGGGGACCAAAGGAGGCCCAAACTTTACCTGGACAATGATCACTTGTATACTTAATCCTGAATTGTACCCCACATCTTTAAAATAAATAAATGTATCAATTATAAAAAAATTTGTGTGGCTTAAGACACTAAATTTATGGAATTTGTTACAGCAACAATAAAAAACTAAATACACATAAATTTATACACATGCACATACATACAAATCTGAAAGGACAATACATGTTAGGGAAAACATACATAATCATTAATAATGTTAAGTGGTTGTCTGTTGTGTCAATTATTGACCTATCTGGTCTCATTTCTTACCAATTTCTTCCTAATATCCTAATGTGACAAGACATTGAATTTATTGAACATAGAAATTCAATTTTTTTAAAATGACCAAGATTTTCTGAACTGTTTAAGGAAGTAAAGTTACTTAGACTCACACTAGTCATATATGTAGAATGAGCCTAAGACAAACATAAACTACATTCATTTCCCATTGCTGAACTGCTCTGGCTGAATAAATTGACTCACAAAATTTTAAGCCAACCCTTGAAATCACATTCATCCAAGAGATCCACAGATTTTGATAAGTATTAATCATACTTTAAGTTTTTGTGGTTATCTATTATGTAAACTACTGGTTGATCTGAAAAGCAAACAGAACTCACCAAAGAAGACACAATATTTTTTAAAATAGGAAGTTGAGGACTTAAATACCAGAGCCTAAGACATGTCTTTGAGCAAACTCTGAGCAATGTCTGAGTTCAGCTAGTTCCGGAAAAGTGCATTCCCTTTCATAAAAAAAGATGAAACAGCTATAAAGAAGCACCATTTGTGACATAAACCCGGAGTAAAAGTAAACCTGGGGATGAGTTCTGACAATATACCCCACAGTTTTCCAGACTGGTTCTTACTGCTTAATTCCAATATTCATTGGCTCACTCAGATTTGATCAGTTACTAGCATTAGGTCTAAAATTCTTCTCTTTTATATAAAAGGGGACTATTACACTGTTTTTGCAGTGCTTTTTATCACAATACTATACATTCATATTTTATTATTAATAAGTTAAACTTATCAATAAAACATTAATATATTGTATACATAAATGGGTTTCTGATTTTGTGGACCACCACTGCATGCATTTAGCTCCCTCTGCTCTGACCGCTACACCAACATCAGGGCAGATCACCAGACATTACCACACATACAGTGAGTTTTTCATTCCCTAAAAAAAAATGCCTCCTCCAACAAGTATGAACATTATGCCCTAGGAAAAGAAAATAAATAAACATACTTAAATAACTCAAAGAACAAGCTTCCTGTCCTCACCATTAACTAACTATCCCTACCTTTTCTTCAGTTGTCATTTAAATGTAATAAATAAATATGAATTAATTGTTTTAGGCACATTGTCATTTTAATTTTGAAAACTGGGAAGAAACAATCATTAAATTCAATTTACCTGTATCCAAATAATAATTGGCTGTATCCAAATACATAATAATAGATAAGCACCTGCTACCTGAAAGTCTCTATGCTAAGGGCCAAGGCCACAGCCCGGCTTTTCTAGAGCTCCTGTCTAGTGGAGAAGGCGGAAAAAGAAACATAGAAACTCCAAGAAAACAGAGAGGAATGAAGGGGGAAGAGTCAGGGTGAAGAGGTATTTCAGGACGTGTTTATACACCTTTGCCAGAGGAGAAAAGAAGGAAAGTAGGGGATGCAGGAAGGAAGACGAAAACAGCCTCCATCAAGTATAAATTGCATTACAATTTAATGAGCTAAATAATTGAGAAACATTTGATATCTTGCAACCAAGGCTACCCTTAAAAAAATAAAAATTAAGACAATTATTTGGGCAAGCTAAAAACATAAAACTATTTACCTTTTCTCGCAAAATTTCACTACTATGAATTTTTTAAAAGTCTCTTTTCACTTCACTCTTCTAACACAGAACTTGTTTGAAAACCAAAATACGCAACAGAAGATATCAGCAACATACATAAGTTTTGTGCAATTGACAATGGATCTTGAAACTTATCATGAGCTTACATTCTTGCTAAGAAAAAGTGCAATAAAAATAAATACATATTTTCAGTGGTCCACTTAGCATATCTGATACCTAGAATGAGTACATTTAAATACCTCCCTCCCATGACATATGTATAGATATATTCTCTCTCTCTCTCTCTCTCTCTCTCTCTCTCTCCCTCTCTCTCTCTCTCAAAAAGACCTTGTCAAATATTTTTTTGCCTTGAATTTGAGCAATAGCTAAAACCGCAAAAAATCTGTGACACTATGTCACATTTGAAAAACGTTAAGAGCTGTCAAAACCGCATGAGCGCTTCACACCTTCAAACATGACTCATGATCCTGTAGCCTGGCTTCTATCTTATACTTATCTAAATTCCAACTTCTAATGCTCTTCCATTATTCTCCGACTTAATCCTGAGCAACTTGCCCCTCTCTTTACCTTCTTTATATCTCTTAATATTGATGTGCAACTCTAGCTTCCTTCCTCTATTCCTGACTTCCTTTTATGTTAATATTTAAATACTTTTACAAACAAAACAGTCATGTGTAAAACACCCCTCTGGTTCTGAATTCACCCCTAAGAAACTACCAGAGTCAGGGTCACTGTACTCTGAGAGCTGTGGACAAACAAGTAGAACCCACTCAGAAAGTCACCCCATGTAACATTACATACCCATTTGTAACATCATATTTTGTACACAGAAAAGTATCTCAGCATATGATCAAAATACAAGGGGAGAGGGAATAGGAATGGGAGAGCAAATCAATCACCTACATTATTCATGTACTCTGAAAGCAGGTCCTGAAGAGCCTGGCGAATGGCATTGCATTCTGCAATAATCCGCTCCCGGTGGAAGTCCCTCGTGCATGAGGAGTCAGCCAACAGAGCAGCCCCACTGATAATGGCTTCAAGGCGTTTCTCTAGTGATGGTCTTATTTCCTCCTCAGTCACTGTGAGTGGATTCAGGACAATTAAATTCTAAGAGAAGAACACACATTGGAATGGTTAGAACTCCATGGCATTCCATTTTTATGAAAAACAAATATTTTTATCTTCACATGTAAAATTCAGATGTGATAATAAAGAGAACTGTGTTCTTACTGCCTTGACTTGTTCACACAAAATGCTATGTACCTATTATTATTTAGATGAGTGATGTAAGTGTTGCAATTATGAGTATCGGTTCTAATGTAAGACAGATCTGTTTTCACATCTTGCCTTTTCCACTCACCAGGGAGTCTTAGCCTTTCTGACCAATAAAACTAGAGTATTAATGTTGCCTGTTTCATAAAACTCTTGTTATTAATACAATTACTGGCACATGTTAACTGCTGTTTATAATAGTAACTTTTATAGATTGCACTGTTTACATAATATTTTCACATAATTCATCTCATCCTGATAAAACCATGAGGAAGTGGGCAGCAAGGTATTAATAACCACAAATTTCAGCAGATGGAGAGAGAAGACTGAGAGGCTATCTTACCCAAGGTCATAGAGCAAATAAAAAGTGAAATTCAGGCAAGTGTTCAGCTCTTGTAATACCCTATTCAATATTATTTTCATTATGCCTCACTGTAAATCATAGACTCAAATTAATGTTAATACTAACATATCAAAGGAAATTCTGAATTTTAATTATTCACTTAAAAAGTAAAACTCCATCTTCTTGTTGATCTATTATAACTTGCAGCTATTCCCAGCTATTGAAATCTGACATGGTATTCTTAAAGTTTCCATTAGATATAAGTCTTTAGGTAATAGAAGTTAAGATTAATCTATAGCCTCTGAAGAGAGAATGCAAGGTATGCTGCTCTAAAGGTCTCTATTCAAATACATCAAGAAAGGAAGCCTTTCCAAGGTTAGGCATAATGCAATAATTGAAGAAAGAGTAGTACAGAATAAAACCTCTCTGAAGAACCTTAGAATAAAATGAAGTCATATAATGATCATCAGAACATGAGACTCTGAGTGTGTATCTATGCACACACACTGAAGTCATTATTAGACCTACAATAGTGCACAATCTTATATATAAGATTATATATGTATATCATAGAGAGGTATGTAGGCATGTAAATTAAAAGTATGCATAAAATCTTACATTGATCATTGTGTTACTTCATATTATAATGAATATTTGGAGATCAGAAGTAGGCAGGATATAACTTCAAAAGCCATTTTTATAGAGCCAAGCTAGGGAGATAAAATAATTACAGAAAAAAATATAAATAATTGGGAAAAAGAAAAAATAGTACTGTGAAATGCAGGAATCCCTACCTCCAGGTCACAGACCTGTAGCAATCCATGGTCTATTAGGAACCAGGCCACATAGCAGGAGTTGAGCAGCAGGCAAGCTCTGCCTCCTGCCAGATCAAAGGCGGCCCACCCATTATTTTATTTGCCACTTCCATCCGTGCTTCTTTTTTTAAATGGTAGTTGTATAGTCATTTCATTATATATTACAATGCAATAATAATAGAAGTAAAGTGCACAATAGATGTTATATGTTTGTATCATTTCAAAACCCCACCCCCAACATCCGTGGAAAAATTGTCCCTGATGCCCAAAAGGCTGGAAAACCAGTACCTGATGCCAAAAAGGCTGGAAACCACTGATGTAATGTTTATAATGTTCACAAATTATAAAATATAGGGGACTTTCTAAAGTTCACAGAAAACTGAGTTAAAATATACAAATAAAAACTAGAAACTTTATTTCTCAACATAAGCTTCATCAAGTTCAAGATACTTTTGCAAGTGATGAGACCGGCCATTTACTCCATCCCTAAAAAACTAATGATCCTAGAAATTTAACCACGTCAATAGTCTTTTTTACATCATTAACTGAAGACAAATGGGTACTCTTTAAAAATTTTTTTTAAGATTAGAAAAGAAAAAAGAAGTCAGAAGAAGCCAAATCAAGACTGTAAGGGAGATGCCTAAAGATTTCCCACAAAACTCTCATACAATTGCCCTTGTCTGATGAAAGGAATAAGCAGGAGCATTGTCATGAAAGAGAAAGACTCCTGGTGAAGATCTGGGAATTTTTCTGCCAAAGCTTTGACTAACTTTCTCAAAACTGTCTTTTAATATGACATTATTGTTCTCTGGCCCTCCAGAAAGTCAACAAGCAAAATGCCTGAGCATCCCCAAAAAACTATTGTCATAACTTTTGCACTTGACTGGTCCACTATACTTTGGACCACTTGTACTTCTGGTAGTCATTGCTTTGATTGTGCTTTGTCTTCAGGATCGTATTGGTAAAGTCATGTTTAATTTTCTGTTAAAATTCTTCAGAATAATGCTACAAGATTTTCATTCACTTGATTGAAATTTCTACTGAAAGCTCTTCACTTGTCTGCAACTGATCTGGGCACAACAGTTTTGACACCCATACAGTGGAAAGTTTGCTCAATTTAAATTTTTCAGTCAGAATTGTGCAAGCTGAACCAATTGAGATGTCTATGATGTTATTATTTCTGCTGTTAATCATCAGTCCTCTTCAATGAGAGCATGCATAAAATTAATTTGTTCCTCCCAAATTGATGAAGATAGTCTGCTGCTATAGATTTTATCTTCAACATTGTCTCATTTCTTCTTAAAACAAGTTATCCATTTTTATTTCTTTTTATTTTAAAGATGTGTGGTACAATCCAGGATTAGTATACAAGTGGTCATCATATAGGTAAGGTTATCCACTTTTAAACTGCTGATTTTGGGGGGTCATTGTTCCCATGAGCTTTTCATAAGTATCAATAGCCTCATTATTCTTCCACCAAAGCTTCACTATAAATTTGATGTTTGTTATTTCTTCAATTTTAGAAGAACACATGTTGCTCTGATGGGGCTCTTTTCAAACTTTTTGCTGTTGTTGTTTTTGGAGGGGGTTGCTTTTTGGAGTTGTGGGATACAAGTGAGGATTTACTACATAAGTAGGTTACATGCAAGTGAAGTTTGGGCTTTTAACTAGTCCTATCTCCCTCAGTTGTGGGCCAGGTGTCCGTGTTTTGTTGCTGTATCCCTCCCTTCTTCTTCCCTCCCTCCCCTAGCAGTGTCCAGTATCTGCCAGTCTCACCCCTGTGCTAGTGTAACTAGTGTCCAGGGCCTGGTTATGAGTGAGAACATGTGGTATTCAAGTCTTTGTTTCTGCAAAACAGAAACAAGGTATGATGGTAGTCTCTAGCTCCATCTAAGTTGCTGTGAAGGCCATGATTTTGTTCTTCTTTGTGGCTGCATAATATTCCACATGTATATGTACCACATTTTTGTATCCAGTCCACTTTCAATAGGCATCTGGGTTGGTTCCATGATTTTGCTATTGGGAATGGTGCTGCAATAAACATGCATGTGTGGATGTCTTTTTTGTAGAATGATGTATGTTACTCTGAGTATACTCCCAGGAGAGAGATTGCTGGATCGTATGGAAGCTCAATTTGTAGTTCTCTGAGGAATCATCACACTGCTTTCCATAGAGGTTGGACCTCTTTACATTCCTAAAAGCAATGCAGAAATGTTTCTTTTTCTCCGCAGTCATGCCAG
>CAUYQG010018038.1:0-16257 GCA_963574415.1 Tarsius wallacei
TTTTTGTTATATTTTTTTTTTTTACTTTGTCCATGTCTCATTTGTTCTTTTTTTTCTTATATTTCATCTAAAATTTTTTTTTGGTATTTTCTTTTTTTAAATTTTTTTTTTTTTTTTTGTGTTGGAGTCTCACTCTGTCGCCCAGACTGGAGTGCAGTGGCCGCTCCCTGTCACCGCAGCCTCGACCTGCTGGGCTCCGGCGATCCTTCTGCCTCAGCCTTCCGAGTAGCCGGAATTACAGGCACGCGCTACCATGCCCGGCTGATTTTTTTTTTTTTATTTATTGTAGAGAGGAGGTCTCGCCAAGTTGCCCAGGCGGGTCTCGAACCCGCGGGCTCAGGCAATCCACTCACCTCAGCCTCCCAAAGGCGCAGGATTACAGGCTGAGCCACCGAGCCCAGCTAGAACATATTTTTTTAAATGACAAGAAGAAAATGTTCATTAGCAGACCCAAATAATCCTTAGCCACTATTTCATACTAAAATAAACCAAAAGTATATAAACTTAAACATATGCTTAATCATGTATTATTACTTTATCTTATGTAGACATTACTTAGATATTTAATAAATATCTATGATTTATCTTAGCATAACACTAAAGTTGCAAGTTACCAAAAACATTTTGGAAATTCTTTTTGGTCAGACATAAGATACAATTATTGCTAAAACAACATTTGTCGGAATAATGATTTAATTTGCTTCAAATCAAATTTATCATTTTTATAATCTTAAATATCTAAAAAATATAATATTAGGTTATTTAACTAGTAAATCCAAGTAAAACAAAAATTTACTCTTGCATTATATTTAATGCTGACAACTCTGAAGAAACACCTGTTTTATTAAGCCAACAATATTAAATTAATCTTAACAAAGACTTGCCCAAATTACATAAACTTAAAAAACACTTGCATTGGTGCCTATATTTCTGGCCATTCCAGAAAGATTTAGTTTCTATAATTGCTTATTTCTTTTTAAGTCAATTAGTATAGAACTCCTCAAAATGATTTTATAAATTAAGTTGATAATACCATCTGGAGGTAGGGTACCATGTACACATTTATATACATACAGATGGATATAAAAAGAAAACTTATAGTTTTCATTTTTAACTTTTAGCCATGAGTTACATACAATAATACCGAATTCAATAGTGAATATAAGAGTTGGATCTAACTTTACTTCATTTAGTATTTTTATCCAAATTGTGTTTCTGGCAGATGGAGCTATCAACGTTCACTTTCTGAATATGAGGGCTCAAATTTCCTGCTCATATTTGTGGAGGGGTCCTTTAAGATTGATTTTGCCATCGGGCATGGTGGCTCCAGCTTATAATCCAAGCACTTTGGGAGGCCAAGGTGAGAGGATTGCCTGAGCCCAGGGTTTCGAGACCAGCCTGGGCAACTTGGTGAGACCTCGTCTCTGCAATAAATCAAAAAATTAGCCGGGAAGGGTGGCACGCTCCTGCCGTTCCATCTACTTGGAAGGCTCAGGTGGAAGGATCACCTGAGCCCAGCAGGTTGAGGCTGCAATGGCTGTGAGTGTGCCACTGCACTCCAGTCTGGGCCACGGAGTGAGACTCCCATGCAAAAAATAAGATTGACTTTGCCTTGATAGATAACCTGGTGGGGGATGTGAACTAAATGTCTGTTTCCAATTCATTTTCTTTTCAACCTCAGGGGGTTGCTTTTAAGGATCCCTGAGGCCCTTGAGAGTCCCCCAGTGGGGGCAGCCAGCCTAAAGTTCTAGTGACTGTAGGGAGTTGAGGGCTGGGTGGGAAGAGAAAGGGGCAGTAGGGGTCAAGAGAGGAGAGGCGGGCATGGGGGCTCGAAGGTGGACATATCAAAGGATGTAAGCAAGGAGCTGAAGGGAGGATGAACAGTGGTGGAAGGAGGAAGGAGGAAGAAGGTGGTGGAAGGGAGAGGTCCTAAGTTCCCAAAGAAACCACTGACGTTCCAAGTGATCCTCAGGAAGTCATGTACCAAGAAGCGGACAGAGTTCATGCCATCATGGGTGGTCATACAGGCAACAGGACTCTGAGATGAGGCCATTCAGTTGGTTGAAAAGTTTCTGTGAGGCCAGGCCCAGTGGCTCAGCCTGTAATCCCAGCACTTTGGGAGGCTGAGGCGAGTGGATTGCCTGAGGCCACAGGTTCGAGACCCGCCTGGGAAACTTGGCAAGACCTTGTCTCTACAATAAATAAAAAATTAGCCAGGTGCGGTAGCACGCGCCTGTAGTTCTGGCTACTTGGAAGGCTGAGGCGGGAGGATCGCAGGAGCCCAGCAGATCGAGGCTGCGGTGGCCGTGAGGGTGCCACTGCACTCCAGTCTGGGCGACAGAGTGAGACTCCGACTCAAAAAAAAAAAAAGGAGAAAAGAAAAGTTTCTGTGAAATGAGCAGGAACAAATAGCAAGAACAAGAGACCTCACAAGGAGCCAGGAAACAAACAATTCAACCCAGGAGGCTGCAGTGAATCCCCACTCAAAACAAGTATCCAGTAAGAAAGACTTCCTGCCTAGACAGTCCCTTTTGAAAGAAGTCTGGGGGCCAAGCTTGGTGGCTTATGCTGATAACCTTAGCACTTTGGGAGGCTGAGGCGGGAGGATTGCTGGAGGCCAGGAGTTTGAGACCAACCTGGGCAACAAAGTAAGACCCCTGTCTCTAAAAAAGAAGAAAAAAAAATAGCTAGATGTGGTGGTGCCTCCTTGAGGTCCCAGCTACTTGAGCTGAGGCAGGAGGATTGCTTGAACTGAGGAGTTCGAGGCTGCAGTGAGCCATGATCACACTGCTACACTCCAGCCTAAGCAACAGAGTAAGACCTTGTCTCTAAGAAAAAAATGAATGACTCCACCGCAAATTCAGAGAATGTACTCAGAATCATAAGAATCAAAATCTGTCCTCACTGTGCTTCCACAGACTGGAGACTCAAATCAGGAGTCAGATTCACCATGGAAGAACTAAAGGAGGCCAAGCTCTCTGCAGGCAGAAGCCCCAGGGGTCTGAGGCCGCAGCAGATCCCGTTCCGAGTCAGGGCACCAGAGAACTGTCAAAGTCATCTTCGTTTATAGATAAAGTGGTCAGGACAGATTTTATGAGCAACATGCCACTACAGTAGGGAAGCATTCAGTGTGAACTGAACTCAACTTTGTTCTGTCCAGAGGTGACCAGGCAGGTTAAAGGGAGATCGGGGGTGAGGGGTGGGAAGCAGAGGCTCAGTGGAGTCAGGAAGTGAAACACCACAGAGGGAGGGTGGGTCAGTGTTAATGTGATTAGACAGCTGTGTCTGTTTGCCGGCAATCATAGACGTTAGGATTCTAACCTCCTGCAGAGACTGGGGGACAGGGTCCTGTCCTTCTTGAGGATTACATTTTCTTTTTTCTTTTCTTTTTTTGAGTCGAAGGCTCACTCTGTCGCCCAGGCTAGAGTGCAGTGGCACACTCATGGCCACCACAGCCTCTACTTGCTAGGATCAGGTGATCCTTCCACCTCAGCCTTCCAAGTAGCTGGAACTACAGGCATGCGCCACCATACCCGGCTGATCTTTTTACTTATTGTAGAGATGAGGGCTTGCCATGTTGCTCAAGCTGGTCTCAAACCCCTGAGCTCAGGTAATTCTCTCGTCTCCACCTTGGGGTTACAGGTGTGAGCCACCGCGCCTAGGAAGGATTACATTTCAAAGGAATGGCTTTGGGTCCTCAAGAAAGGCACTTCTGAGTTCTAGGACATACGTGCTCATCCCAAAGGGCCAGGGGAAGGAGTCACGATTGTAAGTCCTTTGTGCTGAATGTTCTAAGATGGCAGGTCAGGGGCCTGTGGTCAGGTGTTGGTTGGCTAGATCAGTTGACGCTTTTGGTAGCCTTGAGTTTTCTCAAAGCATTGCAGGAGGGCTGGGGACACCTTAGGACTATGACCTTGAGCTGTTAGAAACTATGTTAGTGTTTGTTCAAGTCTTTTAGTGTGGGGAAGGGTATGGCTGAAGTCATTTATGTTGAGTCTATTTTATTTTATTTTTTTGAGTCGGAGTCTCACTCTGTCAACCAGGCTGGAGTACAGTGGCATGCTGCTCATGACCACCACAGCCTCGACCTGCCGGGCTCAGGTGATCCTTCCACCTCAGCCTTCTAAGTAGCTGAAAATACAGGCATGTGCCATCACGCCCAGCTAATTTTTTGATTTATTGTAGAGACGAGGTCTCACCATGTTGCCCAGGCTGGTCTCAAATCACTGGACATAGACAATCCTCTCGCCTCGGCCTCCCAAAATGCTGGAATTACAGGCGTGAGCCACCATGCCCAGCTGAGTCTGTGGTTTCTATAGGTCAAGATTGAGGCCTACCTAATTGAGAAGAGGGCTCAGAGGAGCCAGGCTAGACTTTGGTCAGAAAGAGAGTCCTGTCAGGAAACTGAAAGTACCATGAGCCAGTTATCTTCCCTACTCTCCCAAGTATGTGTTTAGGCAGAAAGTTCCAGAATGCTAGACTCCTGTGCTGTTGTGTAATGGTGAAGAGAAGTTTCCTCTCTGTCCTCATGCAGGGATGCTGTGTTGTCCATCCCTCTCGATGTTAGTGCAACAGGTTTCAAGGGTGTCTCAGAGGTCATTCATCACTCTCCCTTCTTCCCCTCTATGTAAAAAAATTCTCCGCTTCCCAAACAGTGTTGTTTATGAGGATGGGGACTGTTTACTTAGCACTGTGTCCTCACCAGTGCCTGACCCTGTCTGTATTCAGAACCCAGGGTTCATGCTTTCTGATTGCACCTGAGAACGTCTCACGAAATCCCCCTCCCTGCCTGTCCGCCCCCAAGAGGAAGTAAGATATTCTTCCTTTGAACACTCATAGCACTGAATCTAAATCTCAGCTTTCAGTCCATACTTTTTACTTTGTAGTGTTTGTGTATGCCTGAATTCCATTAGTAGGGTATAAAAGCCAGAAGGTAGACAGGGTCAATGTCTGATTCATCTTTGTGTTCTTTGTATCACCAGATACTGCATTTTGCTGAATGAGTATTTGGATAGAAACCCACATGTTCCTTATTTCTAAGATGAGATATTATTGAACCAGGTCATAAGTAAGGGTCCCCCATCTATAAAATTATAGTATCGATTCAGCCAGAACAGAGGGGTACCTTCCCACTGGATCCTGAATCCCCACCTCTGAGTAATACAATGATACTATGAATCCATTTCCTATTGCCAAGTTTTTCTCACAGCAAAGCAATTCTCTTTCTATTGATCCTCATTTTCTTTCAAGGCTCTTTTATTCCCAGTCTTTCTGTAGAGCTGATGGACGAAACTACAAATCTGTTTTCAGATGTTCTGTCTTTCTGTCTCTGAGCTGGAGTCATAATGTAAATCAGCTGTTCTAGGGATGAGTTTTGCTGACACATACTGACATTAGCGATCATATGACTAGTCCTGCCGGGCCGAATATCGCCATCAATCCAGATTGCAGGTGTTCAGTTAACCATGTTGTAAGAACTCCACTTGGTTTTTGCATTGTGCTAGTTTTTCATTCTTATAGAGACACCAATGTCTAAGCCAGAAAGAATTGCTAGAGGCCTGTGGAAATGGCAGTTTCATATATTTTATCTTGTTTCCTGGTGGGTAATGGGAAAGATTTTGTGAACGGAAAGACTGTTCCCCTCGCTTAAGTTTATTTGCAAGTGGTACATAGCGCCCTCCTGAGCCTTTGTGCATGTCATTCCCTGACCACTATTACTCTCATCATTATTGAATACAGCATATATCATCGAGTTTTCCACAACTGGGATGCCATTCCCCTTCTTCTCCATTAAAGCATATGTCTTTATTTCAACCTAAGGTCCTGAATGTAACACTCCCTGAATGTGACACTCAAGTAGTCCACTTGATTTATTAGAACTGCAGCACTTAGTTATCACACTACAAATAGATGTCATTTAAATAACTATACGGATGTGTTTTTTATTTACTTACCTATTCCTTTGCGTTATAGATTATCCTCCATGAGAACAGATGCCTCGTCCCCACTAGAGGCACTACAATGGGTATTTTTGAAATATGCACATTTGAATAACATAACAGATGTAGTTATTTTGCACCCAGATGGAGGAGAGATTGGGTGCTACTGGATGGCATTATGCTTCGGGACCCCAAAGATACTTGGGTCCTGATGTAGACCAGAGCCACCCCTCATCTACAGGTTTTCAGAAGGACCAAGGATGGAGGCCACGAGATTGGGTGCCTCAGTTTCTCAGCTGAGGGTTCTAAAAACCATTTGTGCTGCGTACGGTGGCTCAAGCCTGTCATCCCTTTGGGAGGCTGAGGTGAGAGGATTGCCTGAGACCAGGTGTTGGAGATCAGTCTGGGCAACTTGGTGAGACCTCGTCTCTCCAATAAATCAAAAAATTAGCTGGGTGTAGTTGTGCACGCCTGTAGTTTCAGCTACCTGGAAGGCTGAGGCAGAAGGATCTCCTGAGCCCAGCAGGTCGAGGCTGCAGTGGCCATGAGTGTGGTCCTGCACTCCAGCCTGGGCAACAGAGTGAGTCTCCAACTCAATAAATAAATAAATACCATTTGTTTGGGACAGTCTCGAGAAGGTGGAATAAACCGTGATACTTAGCCAGCCTTCCCTACTGCCATTTCTGCCTAGGGTGAGATCCTCATGACCTGAGAGAAACAATGACAAATTGAAGGAAAACAACAGTTTATAATTACATGTCGCTTTGACTCAACATCTCAAATCTAATGAGGTGTGTTGGACTATACGCAATGCTGAATTTTTCTAATCTAGATAGCCCAGAATAACCTCAGACCACGAAGTGGGCTCTGTTTCTCACACAAACCTTGGTCTATTAGGAATGTTTTAGCTGCAGGTAACCAAATGCTGGATATTTTAGCTGCATTTTAAAGTGGTCTAAACCAAGGGTCAACAGACTTTCTCCGTAAAGAGCCAACGAGGAAGTACGTTTGGCATTGCTGACCTACCACTCCGTCTGTCACAAGTACTCAACTCTGCCATTCTGGTGCAAAAGCAACCAGAGACAAGGTATAATGAATGATCATGGCTGTATCCCAATAAAACTCTATGTCTAAAAGCAGGCAGGGAGCTGGATTTGGGCCATGGGCCATAGACTGCTGACTCTTGGATTAGACAATGGATTATGTCTTAGTCCATTTGGTGTCGCTACAAAGGAACACCTGAGGCTGGTAGTTTATAAAGAAAGGAGGTTGATTTGGCTTATGGTTCTGCAGGCTGTACAAGAAGCATGGTGCCAGCGTCTGCATCTGGGAAGAGCCTCAGCCCGATTCCACTCATGACAGAAGCGGCAGGGGAGCCAGCGTGTGCAGAGATCACATGGCAAGAGAGGGTGAGGGGAGGTACCAGGCCCTGTAAACAACCAGCTCTCAAGGGAACTAGAGAGTGAGAACTCATTTCTTACCACTGCAGGAAGGGGATTAATCGATTCATGAGGAATCCACTTCCATGACTCAGAAGCCCCCCAGCAGGCCCCACCTCCAACATTGGGGATTACATTTCAACAGGAAACTTCTAGGGGACAAATATCCCCTATAGTAGACCACATACGAAGTAGAACCCCCCAAAAATGGAATTTATTTATTTAAAAAATGGTGTATTGCCGGGCTTGGTGGCTCAGCCTATAATCCCATGCTTTGGGAGGCCGAGGTGAGTGGATCGCCTGAGCCCGCGGGGTTCGAGACCAGCCCAGGCAACTTGGGGAGACCTTGTCTCTACAATAAATCAAAAATTAGCCGGGCATGGTAGTGCGCGTCTATAGTTCCAGCTACTTGGAAGGCTGAGGCGGAAGGATCGCCGGAGTCCAGCAGGTCGATGCTGGGGTGGCTGTGAGTGTGCCACTGTGCTCCAGTCTGGGTGACAGAGTGAGACTCCAACTCAAAAAAAAAAAAAAGTGGTATATTGATTCTTACATGTTTAGACTTCAGGCACCTTCAAAGTCCTCTCCATTTGAGGCAATCCACCTATCGAACTACTTTTTCCACTGCTCAAAACAGTTTTTGAACTTGTCCATTTTGATGCCTTTTAGTACTTCTGCCATTTTTTGTTTCACCTCTTTCACGTCGGCAACATGTTTCCCTTTGAGGACTTTTTTCATCCAGCAAAACAAAAAAAAAGTTGCCTGGGGTGAAATCAGGTGAATAGGGAGGGTGGGGCATGGGGGTCAGACACTGCTGAACATTCAGCGTGGTGTGGGCAGGTGCGTTCATAAATCACCCATCATGAAATGGACAGACGTTGAAAGAATCTCCAAAAAAAATTCACTGAAGTCAAACATAGCCCCTCACAATGCTAGCTGGGATGCTGAGACCGATGGGTTCCTAGAACACTCACTTAGTAAGGGAAGCCTGAATAAGGGGCCTGCCCCTTATAGTACAAAAAATAATTCCAGGGTTTTTTTGAGTTCCCCTCGTATATTCCTACTGAGTTTTAAATCCAAAGCAGCCTAGATAGCAATGGGGAGATTGACCCAGAGAAAGAAGCAAGAGAGAATATGCCTCCCTGGATACTATCTGCTGAGCAGGCCTTAGCTGTTCTGGACTTTAGCTTCTGGGAAGAAGACAGAGTATACAAGGGATGAGGGAGGGATAGCTGGGCTTTCTCAAACCCAAGATTACCTTACATTTTGGCTTTATTGAAGCAAACAGTAGAGCACACTTTGCCTTTTAGGGAGGGCCCAGCCCTTCCAATCGCTAGCAAATGTCCTTTGCAGTGACCCTTGAATCTTAGAGCAGGAATGCACCCCTTTGGGGCAGGGGGTGCATATCATAAAATGGGACAAAAAGAGAAAAGAAATGAGGATTCTTGAAAAACCTGCCCTCAGCTGGACTCGTGCCTGCAATCCCAGAATTCTGAGAGACCAAAGAGGGAGGATCACTTGAACCCAGGAGCTGGAGACCAACCCGGGTAACATAGTGAGACCCCCCCATCTCTAAAAAAATAAATGAATAAATAAAAATTTTAAAATTAGCTGGGTCTGGTGGCACACACCTATAGTCCCAGCTACTTGGGAGGTTGAGGTGGGAGGATCGCCTGAGCCTAGGAGCTCTTGGAGGCAGGAGTAAGCTGTGATCATACCACTGCACTGCAGCCTGGCTGACGGAGTGAGACGCTGTCTCTTAAAAAGAAAAGAAAAACTTTGCCTAAAAAGATTATTAGGACTCTGGGAAGAAAGGCATCTGGGATCATTTATTGCCCCAAAGATCCAGAAAACGACTTCTGAAGAAAAGCAACTCTACTCCTGGTACCCTCGGTCTGTACTCATCATTGCTATCTTCATCACCGTAAAATCCACATCTTCCTCTGGATATTGCTGCACATTTTTGTTTTTATTTTTTGAGTTGGAGTCTCATTCTTGTCGCCCAGGCTGGAGCGCAGTAGCATGCTCACAGCCACTGCAGTCTCCATCTGCTGGGCTCAGGCAATCCTTCCGCCTCAGCCTTCCAAGTAGCTGGAACTACAGACGCATGCCACCATGCCCAGCTAGTTTTTGTGATTTATTGTAGAGACGAGGTCTCATCAAGTTCCCCAGGCTGGTCTCAAAACCCAGGGCTCAGGCAATCCTCTCACCTGGGCCTCCCAAAGTGCTGGGATTATAGGCGGAGCCACTGCGCCCGCCAGCTGCACATTTTTAAACAAAAATAAAGTGTATTTGTGGATTGACTGCTCGGTTGAATGCATACGTGCTCATAGCAAGCAGAGAGACTTGGCAGCTCAGAGATGCCTCTTTGTCCCCTCCATAATGGACCGTCTGTCGTCACCATCGCTACAGAGCTAAAAGTGTTTTGGAAGAGAGCTGACCCTGGGCCCAAGGAGGCAACATGGCTTTTCCAGTTTCCTCTTCCTGTGGTGTGAGGTTCTTCCAGGAAGATCAATCAGTTACAGTTACAGTTTACCCCAAGTTTAAATCCAGGTAATATGATGTCAGGGACTTTACATTTTACGACTTATTTCCAATTATGCGACATGGGATGGGAGCGAGAGGAGGAAGCAATAGAAGAATCCAGGAATTCGAAGTTTGGTGAGGTTTTCTGTATCTTTGAAATCAAACCCCATCGGTTCTGTCTGGAACACCTGAGGCAGGGAGGCCCAAGTGCGAGGTGAGTTCCAACCTTCCTGGTTATGCTCGCCCTCTCCATTCTGGAATCTTCCTTAATAAATTACCACTTTACAGTAAGTTGCCCTTAAATTACTAGATTGAAAGTGTCAGCCTGCCTTGTCAAAGAACTAGAATTATAAAAGAACAGGGCTTCGAGAAGATCACTGGAGAGGGTTGTGGTTTGAGGCAGAATTTCTTTTAAAGGCTTTAATTTCATTTATGACTTCTTCCCAGTGGGTAAAAAGCCCTCTGGAGCCCCTGCCCTGGCCCAGATTCTAATCAGGTTTCCTACTGGCTTGCTGGATAAATGCTTCTTTTCACCCCCTCTCTCCCCTGGTAGAGCAGGACGCAGATCTCGCCTTTGGGCAACCGGCCTTGTGCGGATGGTGGCTGTAAAGGACAGTACTGTGGAAGGCATAACTTGCTCAGTTAATATTTCCGAAGGAAAGGAGGAAAGAGTCGTTATTTTCGTCTTTCAAAGAGGGGAGAGTGTGTTTGAGAAAAACAGTTCCTGAGAAATCAGGTTGTGTTTCCTTAAAAAACTAGTAACCGAGTTGGAGAATAAGACCTGTTTGCCTGGTTCCCAGACTCGCATTTTCGCTCATTACGGAAGATAGGCAACAAATGTAGTTTTCCATTTATTGAACATATCTTGGGCAAAGCCCTTCTGATGGAACGAGTTTGTTGTGCCTTTGAATCCTGGTTTTAAGCCCTGTCTGCAATCAAGCAGATCTCTCCAGAGGAGAAAGCTATAGTAAGCTTTAATTCTCTAGTTAATTTTTTGTTGTTGTCGGGAGTCGTGAAATTAGCTTCCTTGTCTTTTGCTTACTCTATGCAGACCACCATTGAGTAGACACAGGGCACCGTCCACAAGCCCGCTAGTTACTTAGATGGGGAACAGAGTTAAAACCTTTTGCATAAAGACTTCAAACATCATCAAGTTGAGAAATGGAGAGAGTAAGAGGATTTGGAGTCCTTGATTGTATATTTCCTAGCTTCGGTTTTTGTTTGTTTTCTTTCCCCTGGAAAACTGGCCTAAATCCATTTTGATCATCATTTCTTATTTTGTGGGCAGTGTTTTTTCTTTGTGAAAACAGTAAATGTCTTTTAACTCGTAGTAACACCATATCTTTTACTTTCATTGACCCTTGCAATTGGTTTTTGTTGTTTTTTTTTTGAGTTGGAGTCTCACTCTGTCGCCCAGACTGGAGTGCAGTGGCATGCTCCTAGCCACTCAGCCTCGACCTGCTGGTCTCCGGTGATCCTTCTGCCTCAGCCTTCCAAGTAGCTGGAACTACAGACACGCGCTACCACGCCCAGCTAATTTTTTTATTTATTGTGGAGGTGAGGTCTCACCAAGTTGCCCAGGTGGGTCTCGAACCCGCGGGCTGAGGCAATCCACTCACCTCAGTCTCCCAAAGTGCAGGATTACAGGCTGAGTCACCAAGCCCGGCTGACCCTTGCAATTGTATTGCTCTAAGCTTTCATCTCCAACCTATAAAATAAAATTTTATGTCACATCTTGAGGCCATAAGTTTCTGCGTTTACCATTGGTACTCACATAAGCTTTTGTTAATGAGAGTTCAGAAAAGAAACAAATACACCCATCCTAAAAGGTGGCTGAAGATGCTCTAACATTTCATAAATCCACTGACTTACATTTTGATTTCTCTTTATATCTGATTTTAAAAAATAATTGGCAATAAATTCAGTTAATTTTGTATTATAAGATGATTCTAAAGAGCTGCCTTCTGCTTCTGACTTTAGATAAACTTCTGTTTAAAAAAGTATTGACTGAAAACCTAATCTACCTGACAATAGCAATAAGATGTTTTGGGTATATTGAATGTATTTTGCTAATGTATAGTTTAATTATGGCATTCTCTGCATTCTTTTTCCTATTTCTTGCCTCACTATGATTTTAATTTCTTAAAATCTTTTACATCTGTTGCCTTCTCTTTTTTTTTTTTTTGCCCATTCCTTGAGTCTATTTTTTTAAAGAATTTTTGTTAAGTTACAAACTTAAACTCCCAATTCAGCTTTGTAATAGTTAGCCAGTTTAGTGTTCTCCATTTACAATTTTTTTTCTGTAAATAATCACCAAATATTATGTTTTCTTTAAAATTTACATCAAACCTTTTTATTTATTATGGGATTTATGCTGAAAGTTATAGTAATTATTAAAACATTGTCATGCTTTCTGATATGTGAAGCAATTTAAAATAGGGACTCTCGCAGTAATTTCATAATGAAGATTTTTTTTAAATTTTAAATGTTAAAAAGAAAAACTTCAAATTCTGCAGCGTCTAGGTTATTGTTGCAGCTTTGCCACCATTTAGTCAGGAGTCTCTGTGAAAGTCAATTAACCTTACAAATTGTAATGACCTCATTTGCAAAATGAACAAGCATCTTAGATGACCTCAAATATTCCTTTCAGCTCTAAACTTTTGTGATTCTACTTGTAATAAGCCTGGAGTCTAATCCCTTGCATGAGAAGAGAAAAATCTATCAAATATTCTAAGTATCCCAACAGAAGTCATGCTTAAACTCAGTAATCAAATTATACTAATTTAAATATTCAAATATATTTGATTGGTTTAATGTGGATGTAGACTGAGAAGGAAATTCACCTATTTTTTTTTTCTCATAATTGAACCACTGAAACTTTTTTTTAAAATAGGTACTACTTGGGTAAACGAATCTCATCTTTTCTCCACATTTATCCAGTAGAGCTTTGCCTCACTACTAGCAAAGTAGATGAATTCAGTACTTTTACTATCTTTACTGCCTAATATTTTAAATTCAGCATGTCTCCAATGGAATAAAACTGGATCACATCCTATTTGAACAATTTTACACTGTCATGCTTGAGAGTGCAAGAAATTACCGGAAAATGAATGCCATAATTCACTTTTCCCCTAGAAAATAATTTTAACACAATCACTTATGAATATCATTTACAAACTTTCAGTTAATCCTCAAGTAAGTTCTGTAGGTTGACTTCTGTTCTCTGTGTGCATATGCAAAGTGCAATACTGTAATCAGAGGAACTGTGAGCTGATTAGCGGCAAATTCATACAACCAAAGATTCACAGATTCTATCTACCAGAACTAGAATGCGATTATTGCATGGACCACTGGCATTTTAAAACTACAGGCAGGAGAGAAGAAAATGGTTAAATTATTTTTAATAGACAAGGACAAAATTTAAGGGAAGAGGAGAAAGTAAGAGAAAGAAAGAGATTCCTGAAAATAGAATAAAAAGGAAAGGAAACATCCAGGTTTGAAACAATATGAAACCCCTATGATCCCTGCAGATAAAACAGCATAACAAGAATCTGGAAGATTAATTAAATTAGCAATTGTAAGAAAGAAAATGTCACTAGAGTGGCAGAAAGACTTTTGCATCAAGGTTCAATGAACCAGAATAACTCCAGATGAGAAAGATGAACTGAAGGATTAAAAAAAAAAAAAAAAAAGAGTAAACCAAACAAAGCCAATTAGAGGCAGTTTACAAGCAGGAGTGGTTGTAAGCTGGCATTCATAGAACTGAGTTAATCTCAGCAGAATATTTCTTAGCCTGTTTGCCTAGTAGTTGAGGCCGGTTCTGTGGTCCTGGCATATCTGTATTCATGCATCTGTGTCTAAGAAATAACCAACTGTTTATGTTTTTTTCTCTCACACAGATACCAGAGATTGTCTAATCAAATTAATTTATTCATTCAACTTGCTTTAGATGGTTTGAGAATTATATTAGCTTAAGCATTATAGTTTGGTTTCTTGAATAAGATTATGCCCTAGAGTCATATACCTGTACTTGAAAATAAGCAGGCTATTTTCATGGCACTCATTTCTAATTCCTGCCCGTGTTAATTTATCTATAGAGTCAATGTATTTAAATAAATGGTGGTGAATGGAGAAAAAACACTGAACGATCTCAACTAGTGCATGCTACTCCTGTGCCTTCCCTAATAATATCTTTTTCTAGAATCATTAAGAAAATTTTAATGGAAAAAAAATCAACAAAAATCACTTCTCTACAGCTTACTTGAAAAGTCCCTCACAAAGACCTCATATTCAACATTTCACTCCACTGGTCGTTCCTAAAATGTTCCAAAAGGTGTATTTTCTGTCACTTGTTAAAAATTAAAAAGTAACATAGATTTTTTACATTATAAGAAATAGTGGTCATCTATTTTATTGAACATTTTTTTCCCTTTGTTCTTCTAATTGAAACAACTCCCAAAGGTACCCCACTTAAAATGCAATGTTGATTATATGAATGTTTAAGATATATAATTCCTGGAATCAAAATTTGTTCTGCACTCGATCACTGCGTGAAGAAAATGTTGGTGACCTGCCCAACTGACTTTTTAGCTGATGGAACTTTGATATGTTTAGGAAACACCAGTCTCACAACAGTAGATCACGACAGGTCTAAGCCAATGAGATTCTAGTCTTTTCTTTCTCTCTCTTTTTTTAAGGGTAGGTGGAGCGACCCCTGGGACCTCTCCCCCTGGTCAGCCACTGGGGTGGGGGAGCCTTGGCAGCATCAGATCTCCAGGTGGCCACAAGGGCACTCCGCTCCCCATGGGAACCCCGGGGCCCAGGGCCCTCTGGGGGGGATGTCTTCCTGCCTTCCTGTACCCAGCCCCCTCCCTGCTTCCCCTAGCCCCCCAGGACTGGGCAGTGACACCCCTGCACACCAGATACAGCCCCACTCTCTCCCTCCCTCCCTCCTGGATTATGTCCTTCTGCCTCTGGACGGCATTGTGAAGCCCTGCCACAGCCGCCCACCAGCTGGTCACTGTGGCCGTTCCCATGGAGACCACCCCCGCCAGGCCACGTGGGCTGTGTCCTGGGAACAGCTAGGGCTGGGGGCAGGACTGGAGTCCCTGCAGTTTCAGTTTCTTAGGGCAACAAGCCGCCACTGCCCAGGGCATGGTGGGACCCCATCTTGGAGCTCAGCCCAGAACCCCCATGCGCTGTCCAGACTGCAAAGTAGAGCCCACACCTAGGTCCAGAATGCCCAAAGCAACGGCAGGGGCAAAAGCTCCCTCTGGCCGCCTCTCTGGAGTGGGGAGGATGGTGAGCTGTCACCCAGTGGGCCCCTTCCATGGTATGACTCCCCCCCAAAGTCCGCCCCCTCTGTTCCCTCTCCCTGTTGCCTCTCCCTGTCCACTCCTTGCCCCCGCCCCCAAACCACAGGGAACAGAGGCATATCTTTCTGGGGTCTTTGCTTCTGTTGAAAAATCATTTCATGCAGGGAGAAGCTCAGAGTTTAAGGGTACAGATCTCACAGGGATGTGAAGACTGACTAGGAGGGCGATTGGTGTCTGGAATGCAGAGGAATGTTCTTACAGGCTGGTTTGTAGTGTGCACCATGTGGGACGGCGATGGGCAAACACCTCCTTTCAGGGTCACTAGCTACGGGGCTGCTGAAAATGAGAGAACCACCCAAGGGTTAATCATGCAGTGTTGCTGATAGACCGGAGTATGGGTGTGTCCAGGGGGACCGAGCAGGGGCTGGAAGCATCTCCCGGTTTCCCCCAATCCAGGTCCACTCCACTGAGCAGAAGTCGAGGCTGCTGGGTAGCCCCTGCCCTCCCGCCCAGGCCAAGTAAACAGCTGTGACAGAGCTCGGGTTGATGCCACTGTCTATCCGGCAGCTTGGGAAGCCCGTCTTCAAATCCTGATGTGTGGAGGCCTTTCCAGCTGCTGACTCCCAAGTCCTGGCAATTCACTTCTCAACCTGCTCACGGCCAACACTTTCCCAGGCTGAATGGTGATCCCCCAAAGACATGCGCACATCCTAAACCGTGGGACCTGGGAACGCGACCTTCCTGGAAAAGGGTTCTTTGCAGATGTAGTTTAGTTAAGAATCTTAAGATAGGATCATCCTAGATTATTACCTGGATTATCTGAGTGGACCCTAATGAAATCCAATGACAGGTGTCATGACAGATAGATGAGGGCCAGTTGTGGTGGTGCATGCCTCCAATGCCAGCTACTCAGGAGGCTGAGGTGGGAGGATCTCTTGAGCATAGAAGGTTGAGGCTGCAGTGAGCTATGATCGTGCGATTGTACTCTAGTCCGAGCAACAGAGAGAGAACCCCAACTCAGAAACATAAAAAAGAAAAGAA